>JAUMHE010000085.1:3329207-3365169 GCA_032359235.1 Enteromius mattozi | reverse complement strand
TGCTTTCAAAAATAATGCCATAAATAGATTTAATTTATCAATTAACTTCTATTAACTAAATCAAATAAATATTTGGTTTTACAGCTTTTAGTAAAACAAGTTCTGTTTTCAGGTACACTTGCCCATAGTTTGTCTAATTTAGAAACTGTTTGTATTTCTGCGATGTCGCGTGCAGTTAGGACATGATGTAAAGAGCAAAAAAAATTAAAAATAGAGAGTTCATTTGCAAAAACTTATTTTTAAAAAAAATTATTGTGCATTCCAGTTAATGTCAATCAAACTGCAGTTGTTGTTGTTTGTTTTTTACTAGGTTAAACAATTATTTAAAAAAAACAGCTAATACAATAAACCACAATAAAAACATAATAACATAATAAAAAACATGAGTTTCAAAAATTAAGTTAAGTCATATTCATTATATATAAAATATAATTTCTCAAAAAAACAAACAAAAAACCTAATAAATATATGAAGAGTTTATTTGCAAAAGCATTACTTTTTTTTTTTTTTAGCAGGGGTTTTTATTTTAGATTTTTGAAAATTGTTACAAACTTTGCAAATAAACTCATTCATTCAAACTATTCATGTATTAAATATTATTTATATTATTATTATTACTTAGAATTAATAGTGTAGAATTTTAATTATTTACATTTTTGTCCATTTTAACAATATATGCAAAAAATATATACACATATAATCATTAATCATAGACCTCTTGTAGCAAATAAACTAAATATTAAAAATCATAAGTGTGCACTGTGAAAGCACCGGTAGGCTACTTGCTGCATGTCGCCCAACATTTTCAGATGTACAACACGTAAGAAAGCAAACGGCTGTCGATCAGACGCTCTCTTCCCATGTAAGTGGCCTGAATAAGACTTAAGTGGACCTCAGACAAGCTACCTGCCTTAACAGGCGCACACATCGCTTCCCGCACTCATTCAGCAGTAATCAAACATTCTCCTGGGGATTTTACCCAGCAGAAACATTTCCAATACAGCTCCGCCGTCGCTGACAAGCAGCCATTTCTTCTCGTTCTGGTTGGAGTCTGAAAGCGACATAACAGAGTTTCATGAGGTGTGAAGATGGGGCTATATATGATCACATACTGTGGCCCAAAAGGACTCTCACTGTCTGTCTCACTCCGTCTCTGTGTGGCGTGATGGAAGCCACTGAAGCTTTGCTTGCTTCATTTTACTCGCACATTAAAGGTTTGTCAGTGCCTTGAACCTGAAACCAATCACTCTAAAATAAACTGAAGCGAACCCGCGCTGATGAAGGACGATTAGACGCTTCTTCGCCATTCCTTCCGCATCTCACTTCATTCATCATGTATGCTGGACTGTGATTCATATTCAGAGTTCACTTATCAAACTGATGAAGATCATATCAATTTATCTCCAAGTTTGTTAGAATTACAGCTCAACTTAACATCTACACTTTCATAAAGTTCAGTCTAGACCCGAGAATGTGTCTTTTTAAGCGACGTGATTTGAATCGAAACAAACCTTGTTTATTGTTAATCAATGAGGCATCCAGACGTTCCGTCATCTTTTTATTAATCTGCACACAGAAGACCAGAGAAAGGTTTAGACGCTCACAGCTGTCTGTTCCTGCCAAATGAGTCCATTCATACAACATATTGTAGTTAGTGAAGATTTATGAACTCAACTTTCAAAAATAGAAGTGTAAAGATGGTTTTTTTTGCCTGATGCTGAAGATCCCTTTTCTATAGTACCAAAGGAGAATGTTCTGAAGTTCCCATCACTTGTAAAGCTGAAGCTTCAAAAAATAGGTTTTTGCAGTGATGCCACAGAAGTGAGTGAACAGTTCTCATTTTTTTTCTTAAAAATATATATATTTTTTAAATAAAGGCTCTTTAACCCTAACAACCACCACAGCAACTCCATAACTGCCATAACAATGTCCATCTAACCATCTATCCATCCATCGCACATCCACCCAACCATCCATCTTCCATCAATCATCAAACCAACAATCTAATCATCCACCCATCTTAAAAATCTAACCATCTAACATCCTTCTATCCATCAATACATCCATACATTCAACAACGTAACAATCTAACCATCCATATATCAAACATCCATCCAACCAACCAACTATCTAACCATCATCCATTTAGGAAACATCCGACCTTCCATCTAGCCATCCATCCATCAAACATCCAACCTTCCACATCTATAATCCATCTGACCATCCATCCATCTAACTATCTAACTATTCACATAACCATCTAACATCCATGCATCCAACTATCCATCATCTAACCATTCATCCAACCTTCTAAACCATGTAACAATGTAACCACTGAACCATCCATCCATCCAACATTCACATACATTCATCAACCATGTACAATCTAACCATCCATCCATCCATCCAACATCCACCATCCATTTAACGGTTTAACCATCATCCATCCATCCATCCATCCATCTTATAATCTTACCATCTAACATCCATCCATCTATCCATCATCTAACCATTCATCCATACATCCAACATTTTCATTTCAAAAACCAAACCTTTCATTCAACAATCTAAACATAAATCCATCTAACAATTTAAACAACATCTATCCATCCATCCAACCTTCAAAACCATGTAACAATCTAACCACCGAACCATCCATCAACATAACAATCTAACCATTCATTTATCAAACATTCATCCAACCTACTACAGTATCTAACCATCATCCATTCAGCAAACATCTGACCTTCCATCTAACCATCTATCTTCCTTCCATCCATCAAACATCCAAACTTCCACATCTATCATCCATCTGACCATCTATCCATTTAACTATCCACACATCCACCCATCCAACTATCTATCATTTAACCATTCATCCAACCTTCTAAACCATGTAACAATTTAACCACCCATCCATCCAACCATGCATGCATCCAACAATGCACAATCTAACCATGTATCCATCTATCAAACATCCACCCAAAAAAACTATCTTACCATCGTCCATCAAACCAACCATTACACAACCACCCATTAATTTAACAATTTAACCTTCCATCCGAACATTCATCCATCTAACAATCTAACCATTCACCCATCTATCTATTCATCTTACAAATCTAACCATGTAACATCTATCCATCATCTAACCATTCATCCATACATGCAACCAACCTTCTAAACCTTGTAAACCATCTAAACACCAAACCATTCATCCAACAATGTAACAAGGTAACAATCTAAACATCCATCCATTTGTTACTTTTTAAACATTTTTCCAAAAGTTTAAAACAAGCCTTTGTCAAGTCAGCAGGACTTTTTTTTTCCAACTAACTGTGCTTTTTTACTTAAGAATGACAGTTGCATAAATTTCTTTGAATTTCACTTTTTTACAATCAAATTGCAATTGTGCAAAATCCTGTTTCCAATTCAGGAATTCCACTGAAATCTAAAACGCGTTCTCAGTGTGGTTCCCAAAGAAGCGTGATTTGAGGAAACATCTGTGTCTGTAGAACAAAATTTGAATAGTGTTAGGGATTTAAACACTAAGATTGAGAAACAGTGCTTGGCTGATGCTTGGCTTAGTGAGAACTGCTCCAGAAGGCTTAAGAGCGTCCTCTGGATATTTAAAACTTCACATGAAGATGTTAAAAGCATGTTAATGCCGCATCTCAACGGGCCTGAACTCAGATCGGGGTGAGATGAGAGAAAAACAAGAAGAGAGGAGAAGCTCTGATGTGAGGGAAGGAGAAAGAAGGGCACGATGAATGAGAGCAGGTCTGGATGCCGCTGGTTTCACTCAGAATCGCATTGAACCAGAGAAGAAAAATCAATCACTGATACCTGCACTGACCAAACATATTGATGGCTGACAAGATTAGCAGGGATCAAGCTAACCTCTGTGTGTGTGTGTGTGTGTGTGTGCTACTGGCTCTACACATTCAATCCTCGCCTCGTCCTGAAGGCCAGCAGAAGAACGGCAGACCTGAATGCCTCCAGCTCACAGATAATCATTTATCATTTTTAAAACAAACGCTGCTAATTAAGCGGCTGTCCTCTCTTTAGTCAAACACAAAGCTAAGTGAAAACACTGTAAAGGACAGTCGTTTTGGAGTGAGTCAGACCACCTCGTGTTCAAATTACCGCACACCGGTAATCAACTACAAAAATGCTTCTGTTCATCCTCATCTGCACTTTCTACTCCTGACACCGACGGAGAGTGTGTTCGGGAAGACACTTTAAAGCTGTAGTTCGTCAAGCTACTCATTATCTGAAGTGAACATCAATTGACATTTGCAACCCATTTAACTTACATCATCAGATGTGTGACTTGACTTTATCCACCTGGAATCGATTGGAGAGCGAAAATAATGTTTCTGAATATTGCTTTAATCTTATGAGGTCAAGCTGCTTATCATTAATGTAAAAATGTTAAATGAAGTCAATAATTTGTCATTTAATTTCTGTCCATGTCACACTGACAAAATGTCATTAATGTGTCTTAATCTTTTACAAACTAAACCTTAATCAAACTTTCAAACATTTGAACTAAACCTAGTTTATATATAAAATATTATATATAACATATGCAACATTTATGTACATATTGAAAGAAAGTATATACTTGTTTAATTTATATTTTAAAACCATTGTTTTAATTAAGTAATTGCTATTTTTAAATAACATAACATACATCTTGTTTTTCTGACCCAAAAATATTAACAATTCCAACAATCTTGTCATTTATATCATTTACACGACTGCACGTCATTTCTGTCTCTACATTAAATTGCGCTTTCTGTATCGCGCACGGCACAGTTCCGCCACACACACACACACACATACACACACACATAAACGTGCGCCCATCGTTCACACAAGTAAGCACACTCCCGCTTTAAATAGTATTTGTCAAGCCGTCAAAATAAAAGTTGGGTTTGGACATGGTAGCAGAAATATATTACTATTGTTCAGTAGACTGTGCATAATAGGCTACTACAAAATTATTAAAACAGTATTTCTTTAGTGTTTTAAACTGTAATATAAAATTTCCTTTATTTTTCAACAATAAAATGAATGTTTAATGCCTTAAAACAATTTAAATACACAAAATTTTCAGAGGGGAAAAATTATAAGGCTATTGTAAGAAAAAATAAATAATGCACTAGTGTAAAGGTAGCATAACAGATGTGTAAACTGAAAACTATTTGAACTTTATTAAAACATTCATTGTGGCTCAGGAGGTTTTGAGTCTGTATAAATGTTAAAGTTTTTGGAGATAATGTAATTTTATTAAAACTGATTTCATAAAATTGGTATCGAAAAAGGTATCGTTCAGGAACTGGTATCGAACTCAAGGTATCGGTCTCGAAATTTTTTGAACGATGCCCTGCCCTAGTTTTGTCAAAGTGGCTCTAGTTCCTCTCGCTCAAGGCCGCTGGACTGTACCTGAGAAACAGCTGCGGAACCCAGCCTGAGTCAGCCCTGATCCACACAAATAAAACACAAAGCCAGCACATGCAAGCTTATCAGATATTAAAGAAAAAAAAAAACAAATGATATGAGCAAGAACGATTTCTCATTTCCTCTCTGAGACCCTAGGAGTTCATCCTGTGGCTCCCGTCGAGGCAGTCGAGCGCCACACGCGATCAATAAACAAAATCCCCGTGGACATCTGTTTGGACAGGTGCGCTGATTAAGAGGGGCACGTCGATGGGCATCTCCGATACAACACCGGAGGAGACGGCATCACAGGGACACGGGCCAGATGGTGACGGGCGGGTCAGAATAAACCAATAAGCCACCTGAGGCCGAGCGTTATGCTGATTTTACCATGTGAGGCTTAAAGGAATAGTTCATGCAAAAATGAACATTTGCTGAAAATGTGCTCACCCTCAGGTCAAACAAGATGTAGAGAAGTTTATTCCTTCATCACAACAGATTTGCAGAAATTGCTCACTAATAGATCCTCTGCAGTGAATGGGAACCGTCAGAATGAGAGCTAATAAAAACAAAGTAATCCACACCACCATCGGTTGACATCTTACGAAAGGACAAAGCTGTTTTGAATAAACAACACATTTTCATGATATTTTGGTAACACTTTATTTTTCGGTGACACCTATTAGTTGCTTATTAGCATGCATATTACCAGAATATTAGTCATTTATTAGTGCTAATTAAGCACATATTAATGCCTTACTCTACACCCCTAATCCTACCCAGTACCTAAACTTAACAACTATCTAACTATTAACAAGCATCAAATTAAGAATTTATTGAGGGAAAAGTCCTAGTTAATAGTGAATAAGTGTTACCTATTTTAAAATGTTACCGATATTTTTAACTTCAAATGAGTTCCTTTATCCATAAAGGGACCATTTACGAACAAAAATAGTCCAAAACTTATGTAAACAAATATAAACTGGAAGAAGCATTATTATAGATCATTGCCTCATATTTTGGTCAGAAGTGACAATTTAAAGTTAAAACATCTTAATGATACATTTGTTTCTTATTAACATGTAGCTTTTGACTTCACAAGATATTAATAGGTATGGTGTGGATTAATGTGATGTTTTTATCAGCTGTTTGGACTCTCATTCTGACGTCACCCATTCACATCCATTGGTAAACAAGTGATGTTATGCTACATTTCTCCAAATGGAAAAAAACTAATTGGATGGACTGAGGGCGAGTACATTTTAAGAAAATGTTTTTATTTTTAAGTGAACTATTTCTTTAACTTTGTTTATAGCATTTGTAAAGATTGAAAGACAACAATGCAATGTTCAATAAAAATGAAATTAGGAATAATAAATCACAATGAATCACGTTAATTCTTGGAAAAAACTGAGAGCATAGTTCATCATTTACCTGCAGGCTGTTTGCGGTGTTGTAAAGGGTTGAATCAACTTGGTGCATTAAGACGGAGCTCAGGTGGAGATGTGGTGTGGTCAGTTTGTCCTCTGGTCCCGTTCTCTCGTGTTCTCCTCCTATTGTTTGGTCTCAAGATATCTGTTGTTCAAAAAGACAAAAATAAAAGTTACATATATTATAGCTATAAGCTACATACTGATACAGGTTCAAGCACAGCTCAATAAAGATTAAAGACATACAGCGCATCCAGAGTAAAGCAACTGATTCCTGAACAAATGACTCTTATGAGCCAGTTCTTTATAAGGAACTGAAACAAAACACGCAAAGCAAATGATTCCTTTTTTCCTGTTTTTTCTTGTGAATCTAGTGAATCTAAACACATAGAGCACAAAATGTTTCAGACCAAATGATTTCTGAACAAATAACTCTTTTAAAGCAGTTCTTTTCAGCAAATCATACAAGTATTGTACAGCACAACCAATTCAGACCAAATGATTCCCAATCAAATTAAGAGCCAGTTCTTTACAGTGACTGAAAACACAAGCAGTGTAGACCAATTGACTGCAAAACAACATACAGTACTCCTTTTGAAAGTCATGATGGGAAATGATTTCAACATTTGGCAATGCATTCATATTCCTAAACATTTCTTCTTCAGAATACAAAACAGAAACAGAATTATTACATTTCTTAAAAAAACTGCCATTCTCAATCATGAACAGGCAACATGATTGACAGGCAGAAACTGTTTCTGATTAGCTAAGACTTTTGGCCACTCCCCCAATTTTTTTTATTTTTTTTTTTTTTTTTATCATCTTCTCACATTATCTGGATCTGTCATACAGATGGATCTGATATCTCAAGACTCCTATTTCAGCAATATGTATCAGGTAGTAGAGATGGTTTATCTGTGATATTAAAGCCATTCCTTATAGCACCTTTAATAGGACAAAAGCATTATGAAAGATTGTTTAACGGATTGAAGGACTGTTTGCAGATGTCATATCTCTCTCTCAAAGTGTCAATTATGATTCTTCCTGTTTTTTCTGCACCTGCCCATAAGTAAGACCACCATATACTGCAGTGGTGGCACATTGTTACATATATTATATTGTAATAATGAAATGTTATGTCATTTTAACAATAAATTTCCTCATAAAAATTAGATGTTGTATAGTTAAAACAACATATTTTCTCATAATAAAAAAATATTCCTGTAATAAGATACTATTTAATTTAAACAAAATATTTTCTTTTTAATAAGATGCACTTAAAATGATATATTTAATAATAACGAGACGCTGTGTTGTTAAAATGAAATTTTTCTTTTTTTTTCCCATTTTCATGAAAAGTATATTGCATTTTCTCAAAATGACAAGATATTATATTTCCTTAAAATATCAACATCTTGTTGTTACAAGAAAAAATATTTTAATTAAACAAGATGGTATCTTGTTTTTACAAGAAAATAGAAAAACAGGTTCTTTAACATAAAAAAATTATAATTTTAACAAAAACATAATTGTAGAAAAATAATATGTAGCCTATGTGGCAGCACCACTGCAATTTTAGTATCACTGAGATACTTTGCATTTCCTATTTTACATTTTATGTGTTTTTGTCAATTTTGTTCATATATAGTCCATATAGATAGATATATAGATACACGCACACACATATTTATTTATTTCAGTTTTTTTTTTTTTTAGTTTTTTTAGTTTTAGTTATTTTACTCCTTTAAATTAAACTAAGCGAAAATGAAAGATAATGTAATTTTTATTTAATTTTTCATGTTCATTTTATTTCAAGTAATATTTTTTAAAAGTGAGTTACTATGATAACCCTGCTGTAGATAAACTGCAAGCAGACCAGAATCAGAGCAAACAGCTCCATCTGAGCTCTTTCACAGCCCTCACAGACGGAACAGGAAGTTGGTGCGCGTTCGATCTGGTGATGGGCCAAGCTCTAGATACCAACGGTGCGAGGAAAGCGCTCCCATGGCAACAGGATGAGATTGGTTTGCCTAGCCGCGGTCCGGTCCGCTCACGCCCTAATGTAAAGAGACAACATGCTGGAATTAATCAGCGTGTCAGAGAGGAGAGAAAAGTCAGGAGAATTTCATTTGAAGACAAAAGAAATGAAAGCCATTTCTTTTTTTCTCCCCACCCCTCAACACACATATCCCCGAATCTCCCGGGCTCCGAGGACACAGAGTTACACCAGACGGCAACACGCAGACATTTCTCACCGAAGACACAGCGATTTTAGAGCACAGACGAGTGAATGTGGGTGACAGAGAATGACAGAAGACGGCAACAGAGAGAAAAACTCAAGGCGTCTTCTCGCTATAGATGTTTCCTTTCAGCTCTGCCGGAAAGACAAACGTCACTCTGTCAAAATCCTTCAGACTTTAAAACAATCGAGTTTTCATGTGACAAAACGGCAGCTGCCACATGAATATGCTTTCTGAAGGTCATGAGTAAATGTTATATGACGAAACCAAATCGTATTCTAACCTCAGACTTCCAGGTTAAACAGACCATTTACACATATTTATTATGTATATATCGCATACAGCTGAATATACTTCATGCCTGATACGTATAGTAGCATATTTGGATACTTTGTTATGATGCTAACATGGCAAAGTCATTCAAATAATAAGAATTGATGTATAGACTTGTACATTTTAATTTGATTTCAAGCATTTTAATGTGATAGACACAATGCAAGATTTAGCATTATTAGGTTGAAGTTCATTTAATATTGTATTTCTGTTTAATCATTGACAGACCCCTGCGGTGCTGCTGCAGACCCCCTGTTGAAGACTCCTGCTGTATGCCAATATTAGTACATACCGCCACAGCATAATGCATTTGATATCTCAGACCCCCATGTTTTGTTTGTATGTAATCATTATAATCTAGCTAAATTACTTAAAACAAAACGCCTTGCATTCTTCATCAGAAACCCTGAACAAACGACTCTTATGAATCAGCATTTATTAGTGAATCAAACACATACAGCACAAACAGTGCAGACCAAATGGTTCCCGAACAATTGACTCTTTTAACCAACATTTGTAAGAGAATCAAACACATTAAGCAAGAAACAAATGACTCTCAAGTTGGTTCTTGTTAGTGAATTTAAACACATACAGCACAAACAGTGCAGACCATTTGATTCACAAATAAATACCTTTTTAAACCAATTTATGTTAGTAAATCTAACACAAACAGTGCAGGCCAATTGAACAAATGACTCTTTCGAACCAAATCTTGTCATTCTTGTGAATCAAACATGTACAGTACAGCACAAGCAATATATACAAAATGATTCCTGAACAAATAACTCTTTTGAATCAATTTTTGTTTTGAGTGTATCTTACGCGAAGAGTTCCTGTTACTGAATCAAGTGCATTCGAAACAAACAGAGCAGCATAATGACTACCAAACAAATGATTCTTTTGAACCGGTTCTTATTAGTCAGACAAACACATGAAACACAAACGTTACAGACTAAATAATTCCCAAACATATGGCTCTTTTGAATCATTTTTGTTATCAAATCAAACACAGCACAAACAGTGCAGACCAAAGATTCAAAGAAATGATTCTTTTGAACTGGTTCTACTGAACCAAAGACAAAGAAGAAAAAGTGCAGATCAAATAATTCCAAAAAATGAACCAGCTCTTCTTAGTGAATCAAAAACATACTTTTTATAGACATGCCTTTTTAGTGAATCAAACACATATCTGTCAACTGTGTTTTGCTTTTAAGGCTCACGAGATGTAGATGGGTTAACTGATTGTTCTTGTAGTTGCTGGGAAATTCTCTCATTATTTCGCAAAGGAATCCTTGTTTACAAATATTTCTACCTCAAAAGCACTACAAAAATCATTAACAGACCCATTTAGGAAATTGAATCTGAACCCCAAAGGAAAACACTGGAAACCTATACTATGCTAACCTCATATTATATGAGTGCTGGTTTAGCATTGGGATTCAGCTGTAGTGTGTAACTGAGCTGGAGAAGCGTGTTAGTGTCCATGTGAGTAAAGGTGAGTAGAGGTTTGATGCTGTCAGCGAGACAGACGTTTCCCTCAAACCATGTTCCTGCTCGGTTTACTCTCAAACTGCCAACACGAAGATAGTTTTTGTCTCAAAAGGGAACATAACAAGACTTATAAGACCAGATTCTGGCCTGTTTCTCGTTTGTTTGGTTTTACCTGAGGAAACACTGCTCGGTGATGCTGAGGTGATGTGAGATTCAACACCGGGTTCAAACACAAAGCTTTGTGAGGTGATCGGCTGAGCAGAGACACATGGTGCTGAAACTTCACTGGAAGAAAGTCTGAAAGTCCTCTATCCAGAGCAAATTCCTCAAATCTATACAGCACAATAGAAAATAACACTCTGGTAACACTTCAGATGAAGCAGAGTCTTCACCGAATATAAAATTAACTTTGCAACACCCGCTACTGGCAGGTGAACTCACAATCCATATGAAATATTTAGGATCCTCAGAAATATAAAAAAATATATTTCACATATAATATTCACTATGGAAAGTAAATTTTACTCAGTCCACCTTACCTTCGTGGGTGTTACAGGCAAGAGGCAAGTATACTAAAAATAGTGCAATCAATCTATCAATTAATCAATAAAAAGATTTGTTTAATTTAAATTAGTGCTGTCAAATGATTAATCATGATTAATCGCATCCAAAATTATTTTATTTATACAATATATTGTGTGTTCTGTGTATATATGTATGTCTATATGACGTATTTTGAAAATATTTTCATATATTTACATGTATATATTTATATACACATAATTTATATTATATATACAGAAATGTAAAAAATTACATATTACATATTTTTCTTAAATATGTACACGTATGTGTTTGTATTTATATATACACATAATAAATATACACAGTACACACACACATATATTTTGTAAACAAAATTAATTGCAATTAACTGTTTGACAGTACTAATTTAAGTATCGGAAAAAAATAAAATAAAAATAAATAAATATTAGGAATTAATATGAAATTGATTTATTTTATATTTATTTTCTCTATATTCATATATTTAATAACAAACATAAATGATAAGTACAAATTTATTTAAATATTTACGTTTACGTTATAAATAAAATAAAAGCTTATTTAATAACAGTTTAAATAAATTAATAAATAAAATAAATTTAAAAGTACTTAATTTCATTTAAATAAAAATAATAAAATATTAGGAAGAAACAAAATAGAATGATTGAATTTTTTAATCTTTGTTCATATATTCATATATTTTTTACATAAGCATTTATTCAATCAATAGATAAATAAATATGAAACTACAGAATAATTGATTTTTATATTTATGTATTTTTATGTTAATCTATTTCATATATAAAAATGAATGTTTATTTAATAACAGTTTTGTTTTAACAACACTTTTCAACTAAAAACTGAAAACCTTTTGTGTGCAATTTTCAGCTATCATCTCCATGCTACTATGATAACTGATGACGTCATGGACATGCGTATTACATGTTCAGTAGTGTTTCTTTATAAAGTGACACTGCCGTATACTGGTCGGCATGATAATACAGCGTTTGTTTATTTATTTATTATTTTATATTTATTTATTTTGCGGATCCATGTGAACAGGGATCATTTTGACCATGTTGTTGCACGTATGCAACAACATGCACAGAAAAACATTTTCCATTGTCATGCAAACGAACCCTAAAAGTTAAAAGTCTGTTTCACGAACGGTCGTAAACTAAATGAAAGAAAAACAGCAAAATAAACAGTAAAATACCATTTATAGACTTATTGAAAAGTTTCTCAAATAACGTTAGTGCTAAGTTCTTCACTGCCTAATTGAACCTCGAATCTAAACACATCACATGCTTTGCGTATATTTATGGAATAAATGTTCAGCCGTATGTCAGAACAGAAATCCAGCAGATGGTTCATGTTTTCTCACAGTTATACAAGCAGCAGAAAAACTCACTCGCTGCTCGGAAAGTTTGTGTGCGAATGAGTGTGTGCAAAGAAACAAATCCCCAGCGCAATGTTCGCCGAGAGTTTCTGTTTCATTCCAGCCCATCAGTCAGGATATCTCCTGCACGAAAAGACCCCCTGCGGCCTCCGATGGGATGGAAACGTTCCCCAGATGCGGCCCTGGAAGTGACGGTCTTACTCCGCTACTGAGCGTATAAAGAGTCACATCTTTTCTGCTACAAAGCAGGCTGAAGTCCAAAGGCAGTCAAAACACTACAGCAGCTACTTCCTGCCAACAAACGTCTGCTATAACTGGAAACACTCTCACGCCAAGGCTCCGTCAGCTGATGCAGGTCTCGCCGAGGACAAGAGTTCACTGAGAGTGCAGGAGAGAGAGAGTGACGTGAATAATTAGCAATGTTTGCTTCGGCTCATGCTACGGGCTAGTGATCTCAACACACCTTCAGAACACACAACTTCAGAGCCATTCATTAATATAGAAACTGCTACATAAACAAAGACAGACCACTAAAAATGAACAGATAGACAGACAGACAGACATAACAAATAATAATAATAGTGGGGTTTTTTTTAGGAATATTTATTGTTTTCATTTGTTATATTTATTTTTTTATTATTATTTAGTAGATTTTATGGATACATTTATTTAGTAGATTTTATGTATTTATTTTAGTACTATAGATTAATTGATTTATTTGTTTTTATTTTTATTTTGGGATATTTGTGTATCTATTACTGCATATTGATTTTGTTAATATTACTATTATTTAACAGATTAACATATCATATCGTATTGTTAATATAAATATAATAGTAGATAGTATTATTATTACAAATTATAATAGTACTAGCAGTTTAAATAAATAATACCAATTAAATAAAATAATAATTTAAACAAAATAATTTATTTTATTAATAATAATTTATTTTGTTTGTTACTATAACTACATGTATCTCATATATATATATATATATATACACACACACACACACATTGTGTATACACAATATTTACAACGTTATTGTGTTTATGTTTGGATATTTATTATTGTTGTTATTATTTTTATTATTATCATTTATTGTTTATTTATTTAGCTACTTCAGATAATTATATATGCTGGTAAGGTAATAGTTAATATAATAGAAATAGTTATCATTATTATTATTAAATATATATGTATTAATAATAAACAAACAAATATGAATAGTTCAACGAATAAACAAATATAAAATAATAATTTGGGAAATTATATTGATTTAATAAAATGTATACATATTTATATATGAATGAATATTAAAATAACTACATTTTATATTTATGCCTTATTTTTATAAACATAAAATGTAATCATAGAAAATAAAAATAAATATTTCTTCCTTGTATTTTGAGTGTCTTCATGTGAATTTGTGAGAAAGATGCATCCAACAATTTTCACTTAAGTAAAAGTTGTTAATTTTAATAGTTTAACTGCAATAAATAAATACATAAATACATTTCCACAGATGACTTCAGAGCCAGCCATTAACATACAAAGCGATACACAAATAGACACAATTTTGTGTAAGGAAACTGCAAAAACATGCCAAATTTAGTTAAATCTTAATTAAAATGCATAATTATGTGCATCTAATTCATCCACACGAGTGAGAAGTGTGTGTGTGTGTGTGTGTGTTGAATCTGATCCATATTTAACGCTCTGGACGCGGAGGGCACAGACTGCACGCCCGAGCTCTTTCCGTTCTGCCGTGCCTGACCTTGCCGCCGTTCCCAAGAGATGAACGACGGACGTCAGCGCTCTGCCAAACGGGCGTGGCCTTCGTTACCCAGTGTCCCTTTCCTGCCCAAACCCAACCGTAGAGAGAAGAGCGAGAGAGATGCAACAGATGCCCACTTCAACATCCCGAACGCAAATGGATAAATAAACAAACCCAACGCTGGGGCTATACGAGCGGGCAGAGAGAAATCAGCACTTGGCGGCACTCCACAGATCTGACAGCTGGCATCGATACCCTCCACAACCCTGGCAAACACCGCCCCCTTCTCAAGAGACCGCGGCCCAAAGACAGAGACAGGAAGTAGATAACATTTCTGTGTCTCTCAGCTCCAAGTCTAATTAACACTCGAGCGCATACAAGTCGGCTAAAAGTGTGTGTGTGTGTGTAGGAGGTGACTGTCGGAGAGATCAGCGCTGAGCTCAGCCTCGTCTGGAGGTGAGACAGTCTGGCGGGTGATAAAGATGGATGAGAGGACGGCCGGAGCCAAGAGAAAGCAGCCAATCGGGTCGAGGGCGCACATGGCCATTTCTATTTCTCACACGCGCTCATTTGCTGTTGCACTTTCGGTTGACATGTCAAATATTTGTCTTCCCGTTTCATTTATTCGCCCTGCTAATTATTAATGAACTGCAGATCGTGCTAATTGCTTCATCACTTAAAGAAAATTATCTCTCAACGCCGGATTAATGAGGATCGTCGTTTCGGCAAGTGTGTCGTGAAATATGGGCTTGAGCACAGTGCTAAATAATTTGGAAAACATCAACATGCCCTTCTTGTTAGTAAAAGTGACTCATCTCAAATAGGTAAATAGCTACAGGAGTTTTTGGGGGGGAAATTATATAAAATATGAGCTGCTTCAACAAATATCCAAAGTGACTCAACTACAGCGTGATAAGTATAGAAATATGTGAATCCAAAACACTGGTAAAATGAAATAAACCGAGCTTAAATGAGCTGGGCCTGTTTCATGAAACAAGTTTACTAAACTGAAATAGACCTGACATATTTGGTATTATTATTATTATAACTATAACTCACTAAAAAGAATTGATTCATAAAAGTCACTTGTTCATGAATTATAATATTATTATAACTATTAAAAAACAGCCCCCAAGTTTTGTCATTGTCATAAAAATTTCAACAAATTATTAAAAGTGACTTAATTAAACTTTAAAACAATGTAAATTAAACAAACTTGACAAATTATCTTTAAATATGAGTTATAATAAAAATAAAAAGTAGGTAAAAGTAAGAATTTAAAACACAAAGTAGGGTAAAAGTAAAAAAAAAAAACGGAATAAAAATGGATTCATTTATTTCTGACATTCGAAATGGGGGAGGGGCATACAAAATGGGAATATACATGAAAATATTAAAACTAACCAGTTTTGGGCAAAATCTTTATTTGAGTGAATATAAAAACAGTTTTTCTGGAATTGTATCATTCATACCAGGGTTATTTTAGTATCACTGACATACTATTAATTTTCTTTATCTTTATATATATTTTTTTCATTGTAATTTTAGTTAATTTTTTTTATTTTGTTGTGTATTTTTGTGATATCTTTAAATATGTATTTTTTAATAGTTTTTTTTTTATTAAAGGCAGGGTAAGTGATTTTTCAAAAACTCTTTAGAAAGCTGAGTCGGGGCCGTGTCTTGTAGCCAATCAGCAGTAAGGGGCGTGTCTACTAATGATGTGGAGGAGAGTGCGTTCAGTGAAGAGCCGAGCTGAGCGACAGAGTCTGCCTAAACTGGATGTGATAAAGCGGCAGTTGAAGATCATTTGAAATTTGTGTCAGCATGTCATGTGAGAGTATGCATATGCTTTTGCTTCTGGGCGCAAGTAGCCGCAGATTACGCACATGCGCATACTTTCACCCGGATGTAAACAAGGTTGATTACGCCAGTACGTTAAAGCTTGCGTATACGGTGCGTTGTGATACTCTCTAAAATGGTGGAAGATGTAAGTCAGGACAGAAGAATGGATGAATTATGTTATTTTTGTTTTCTTTGCACAAAAAAAGTATTCTCCTAGCATTGCAAAAGTGAAGTTGATCCACTGATGTCACATGGACTGTTTTATCTATGTTTTTGCTACGTTTCTGGATGTGGGATAATTTCAGTTGTGCTGCTGTCTATGGAGGGTCAGATAGCTCTCTGATATCATCCAAAATATCTTAATTTGTGTTCAGAAGATGAATGAAGGTCTTTTGGGATTGGAACGACACGAAGGTGAGTAATTAATGACTGAATTTTCATTTTTGGGTGAACTAACGCTAAGCTAAATGAAAATTAAAAATATATTGTCTTGGCAACCGTCTTCAATATAAATCATTTAATATGATTTGTGTGTTTTAAATATGAAAATAGATGGAAATAAAACAAATAATTATTCAGTAACTTTTAATATTAAATAAGTATACTTAAAATTACAATAAAAACATAAAAAATGTGTAAAATGTAATATAAATGTGTCTAAAAAACTTACTTCAGGCACTCAAGCAGAAGACTTCACATCAAAAGATCATGAAAAACATGAAATGAAAGGGAGTGGAATGAGTCCACACATGCCATGTGTGCTGAAGGACATTCTGGTCTGGGCATGACGGGACGTACAAATCATGCAGGTCCCAAGATGCCATGCGATGAGATCACACGGCTTCTGTCATTTCTTTCAAAGCTGTTTTTTTTCTGGAGGTTTTACATAATGTTGGGTGTCCTCAGTGGGTTCTGCCGCCTCTATCATTTAGACCCAGGCTGCCTGGAGATCTACGACATCACCATTAGACTGTGAGCCAATTAATTTCATCTCTTCTCCAGCATTCAGATATGAAAGCGCTGCCATCAGGAGAAGGGAGCCACGATTTTTACATCTCGCCACATTCCAGCGTCTGCCCCCAAAAAATGCAATTACACGGCTGCGAGCGTGCGAGGAAGAGCAGATAGAGAGAGAGAGAGAGAGAGAGAGAAGGGCAGGGCGAGCGGATGGCGGCCCGGTTTCTGCCTCTGTTAATGGGTAAGTTGTTTTCTGGCTCTCTCCATCATTCGAGAGAGAAGAGCCCGGCTCTACAGCAACTTCAAAGCAACGGACAACAGTCTCTCCATTTCTGCGGATGATTGCTGAACAACATCCAGACACACACACAGACACATGTCCTGCAACACAACCTAGATTTATTTCTGGAGCACACGGACATGAAAAAAGGCCACATATGCTTCATTTTAATTGTATTTTCTTCTCTTGAAGTCAGCTTTTAATGTTATTCAAGGTTTCTTGGACGGAAAGCATGTTTCTCATTCTGTTCTGTTTGAGCTACAAGAATAATATATGAATTCATGTTCTTTGGTATAACAAGAAGTGAAGTTTCACTTTTCTAAGCAAGATATTACTTTTCTAAGCAAGATCTTTCTAAAGATGATACAATTAAAAGAAGAAAGAAAATATAGGTTATATAGTAATATTATATATGCATTTATTGGTTATATCATATAAAAGTTTGGTCAAAAGTAATCTAAAAGTAATCAAAAAAGTAGTCACAATACATTACATTTTGAGTAAACCAATAGAATACTTTACACTTATAAACTACACACACACACAAGCTGATATATATGGGAAGTTGACAAATAAAAATGGTAAAATGTATATATATACAAACATATATATATATATATATATACATACAAATAACATAAGATAAATGTATCCTCTTTCTTAGAGTTACAAATAGCCCAAGATAGGTTTATCTTCAATGTTAGAGGGTTTTTTAAGTCACACCACAGGACACATTGATAAGTCAACTATATATATTTACACAAAACATAATAAATTATATATACATAGATAGCAAAACAGAGCACTACTAAACAGACACAGTAAACGGGAGGTGGTTTATGTTAAATAAAATATTTGTGGCTTTTACAAGCCGAAGTATGCCTACACAGTACATAAAACTCTTATTTTATGCCCGAAGAAACCTGATTTCCATGACGCGTCTTTCTAAAGCAACACACAGGCTCATCTCTGCTTCATTTCTTTATCTAATCAGGACGCTTGACTGATTCTAATAGGTTTTAAGAGTGAATCTGACAGCACAGCTCACAAAGAAGACTGACCACTGCTGCCTCCCTCCATCCTAAGGAGCTTATTGAAGAAAAACACATTAAAAAAATGCAAGTTCTAACACGTCTGACACGGGGGTCAGCACAGCTGAGAGTCACGAGCTGTTATCAGACATGTGTGTCAGCGTGCCAGATTATGGAGATTTTTTGAACTGCTGGCTGATAGAAATATAAACATCACGCCAGTCATCTTCTGAGATTAATCTGCTCTGACAGTACAACAATTGACCAACTGACCAACAATCAAAGAATATTAAACATCCTTATCAATACAGATATCCGAATTCGATATCTTTATAATATAATTACACTCCACTCAGAATCATTTGAACATTTCTTAGTTAAAATGTCGATTCACATACACATAAAACTAATTCTCTCAGCTTTTAATTATACAAAAAGCCTTGAAAATCAATACATAACAAAAATATTAATAAGTTAAAGGTTATTACTCTTTTAAATACTAATTGTTAACTCACATAAAATTGTATCCAAATGGATCTTCATGAAAAGAACCAGCTCACAAAATTTCACTTGTTTGCAGAATATTTTCCTGATTCATTTAAAAGGTCTGGCTCATAAGAGTCATTTCTTTATAAATCTGACTACACGTCTTGTTTGGTATGTTTCTGATTCTGACTAAATTGGACTACACTTGTAGTATTTGTTTCAAGAAGCATATGTTACTGAATGCGTATGTTTTTTTTGTGAATTGAGCTACACTGCTTGTGTTGCATGGTTTTGATTCACTAAAAGAATTGAATCGTGTAATTGTAAACTGAACTACACTGTGTGGCATATTTTTGGTTTGTAATAACAAAATGGTTCATAAGCACCATTTACTTGTAAATTACTCACTGTTTTCATTTCCTAAAAAGATTCTGTTCATTAGAATCATTTGTTTTGTGGGTTATGCTCAAAGTTTTTGAATCACTACAAAGAATCAATTCATAAGAATAATTTTTTCATGAACAAGGCTACACTGGTTGCCTAGCATGTTTTTTGATTCACTAAAAAGAATTGATTCATAACAGTCACTTGTTCATGAATTGTACACCAGTATGCTTTTGATTCACTACAAAACGTCAGTTCATAAGCATCAATTGTCTCTGAATCAGACTATACTGGGTTGCCATCAATGTTTTTGATTCACTAAAAAGAACTGGTTCTTAAGAGTCATTTATTCACGAATCATACCATTTGATCTGGTAAAAAATAAAAGTTTGTTAAAAGTTTTAAGATTCAGTACTAAGATGAATAAACAATATTTTTTCCTAGTCCTACCAAGTTTTATTTCTGTCAGTGTGAATACACCTTCAGACTGAAGATTCATGAACATTTAATACACAATGCACCTAAAAATGACAAAAGTTCCTACTTTGAGAATAAACTGCTTAGTGACTACACTAGACTAGGTAGTTCTATTCAAGACTATGTCAGTCATATGTGGCCTTCCTTCAGAAGCTGAACTTCATAAAAACTGCAGGCTCTGCGTCTCCACGGACAGGTCAGGGTGCAGTGCTTCAGGGACGCCCGCGAAGCGTCCGCCCGGCAGGAACGCTGGTCTCTGGGGCGCTTAAACGGGCTGCGAGATAACAAATCCTTTCTTTTGGAGTCTGCAGCCGGAATCCTCAAAGCGAGATTCATCCACGGTTCCCTGCTCACAAAAGAAAGGACAGGCACACTGCAGCCGCACACTAATAAAAGACTGAATTTAACAAACAGATGCAGGAGTTCACCTTCACAGCACTGACACCAGAGGAGACAAAATACTTCAATCAACAGCTCTCTTCCAGTGACCTCCGTGAGCCGCGGTATTATTTCACACCGCCATATCCATTTCAGACACGCAGGACTCCGTGAGAGAGAATGTATTTCCCTTTGAGAGCTGACAGATAGTGTTTTTACAGGGTTCTCACACACAGAAAGCATTTTATGGATGAGGTCTGGAGCAAAAAGACCTTCGGCGGTGGTTTCCGCTGTGCGGCCCTCCGTTGGCCCGTAAGATCGGTTTCCACCCCGTTACTGCACTTCAAGTTCAGTTCTGCCACCAGACCTCTATAAAACCAGACAGTTTTCTTTATTAAGTCACATAATAAAAGTGAAGAAGTACTCTGAGAAAACCACTCTGCTCTGGAAGATGGAAAGATGCAGAAAGTGTCTTCATTTTGGACAGCATTCACTACACGGGGGGAGGGTTGGTACAAAATCTCTTAAGCTCACTAAGGCTGCATTTATTTGTTCAAAAAAATGCAGTAAAAACAAATAATATTGTAATATATTACTACTATTTAAAATAACTGGTTTATATTTTAATATTTTTTAAAATGGAGTTTATTACTGTGATGCCATGCTGAATTTTCAGCATCATTTCTCCAGTCTTCAGTGTCACATGAACCTTCAGAAATAATTCTATATGCTGATTTGCTGATCAAGAAGTATTTATTTATTATTTTCAATGTGGGAAAAATTATTCTGGAAACTACAGCCTACTAATTTTTTAGGATCCTTAAATGAATTGAAAGTTAAAAAGAAAAACAAATATTTAAAATATAAATATTCTGTAACTTTATAAATATGTTTATGGCTTTTAATCAAACTATAACTGCTTCATATTAGTTGTGTGAAATTATTCAATAAAAGTATATAAATTCCATAAATAAATAAATAAATAAATTCCTCTTGGTTAATGCAAATACATTTTGGATTTTTTAATTCATTAGCATCTAAATATTTTTGGGAGCACTTGATACAGGCTAAATCATATGAAATAGCCTATTATGTGACTTAATAAAAGTGCACTACTAAATTAATCCTAAAGAGAAAAACTTTTAGTTGTCATTCATGTCCACACACTGAAATCTTTAGTAAAAATCTAATTAATTGAATAGTAGCTCATAGACAACCCATTTAAAAAGTCAATTTCAGCTGTGTTTTCTACTCCGCAGCGTTCTGCTGTCTGTAAAATCCTTTTCAACTCTGTCACTGCATCCGTTTACAGCATTTCAAGTGCATCTTTGACACAAGACCTCATTATTAAGTCGCAAAAAAAAGTTTAAACTATCAGTGCCACTCAAAAAGAAAAGTAATTAAATAGCATCTCAAAGCCACATTGCTTAAATAATCATTTTCTGAAGATTTCCAATGTATCTGTCTGATGGACCGTTAGATTCTTTTTTTTTTTACCATTACTACATCTGTTTAGGTTATTCATGCATGAAACTGCCACATATCAAGACAGTTATGAGTGAAAAAAAGTATTATAAAAAGCTCAAGGAGAAAAACACTGGCTGTCTTGGCTTGTAGTTGTTATTCCACATGCTAAAATATTTCATAAAATCACAAGAATGTCAAAGATACTCATTTACAAGTCATTTTCAGTGGTGCTTTCTACTGTGTGAATCTCCAGTGATATGTAACAGCATTTTCAACCCTGTTCCTGCATCTGTTCACCTTCATTCTAACATAAACTACCACAAACCGCTTTAAAAACAGACATTGTTTTGTTTATTTATTTACCTTTACGTATGATGACAGTGACAATAAAATAAATAAAATATTATTAAGAACCTTTTGTCTGCTCAGGAGTGTGAAATAGGTAGACTTGGCTTTCTAATTGTCTTTCCAAATGCTGAAATCTTCAATAAAATCACACGAATTGAACAGCTTGTCAGATATACTCATTTAGAAAGTAATTTTCAGTTATGCTTTCCCTCGTGTGATTCTCCAGTGATTCAACTCCAGTGCTCCAGTGAACAACTGCCCTTACTAAAAACTATTTATACAAAGCAGTCACATGTTGAAAAAAAACACAGAAGGCTTCAAGTTGTCATTCCACACAATAAACTCTTTCCAAAAATATCACATGAATTTAAACAGCATGTCGTAGACAACTGCTTAGAAAGTTCATTTCAGAGGCACTTTTCACCGTGTGTCTCTGTAAGACCTTTTTCTACCCTGTTACTGCATCAGTTTACTGTCATGCCAGCTTAAACCACAACAAATCCCTCTTTACAAAAAAGACATTGTTTTGTTTATTAATTTACCTTTACATATGATGACAGCTATTATATATAGATATTGGTGGTGACTTCCACCATGTGACTGTCTGGTGATACGCAAGATAATTTTCAACCCTGTTACTGTTATCGGTTTACCATCATTTAAGCATAAACAAAAAAAAAACCTTTATAAGACACACTGTTCCTTTTATTAAGTCACCTTTATTCATCACGGCAGCTATTAACGTCACTAATGGTAAAAAAAGTCATCATGTGCTCAAGAAGAAAGAAGCAAGAGCCAACTTGGATACTTGTTATTTTTTGCTAATCTTTCATAAAATCACATGAATTTAAACAGCATGTCATAGGTAACTGTTCAGATATTGAATTTCAGCTGTGATTTACAACTCTCCAGTTGTGCGTAAGATCTTTTTCAACCCTGTTACTGCATCCATTTATCATCATTCGAGCATAAACCACCGGAAAACCTCTATAAAAACAAATATTGTTCCTTAAATAAAATTGCTCTCGTATCATGACAGTTATCAGCTGTCATGATAAGAGAGCAAAAAAATAATTTACTTACAAAAATAATAATAATAATAATAATTGTAAAAAGCTGTCATGTGAATGAGGAGAAAGCCTTCCAGCTGCAATAAGCACATGCTGAAATCTTTTGTAAAAATAACATAACTTTAAAGCAACACTGACAATGACTTTTTAAAAGAGTATCTATGAATACTCTTTTAGAAAGTTATTGTCAGTGGTGCTTTCTAATGTCAGACTCTCTGGTTGTACGTACAGTTTTTCAACCCTGTTATTGCATATGTTTACCATCATTTAAGCATTAACCACCACAAAACCTCTATAAAAGCAGACATTGTTCCTTTTAATAAATCACTCTTTACATATCATGACAGCTATCAGCTGCACTTACAGAAAACTAATGGTAAAAAGCTGTCATGTGCTCAAGGAGAAAGACACAGAGGCCTCCCTAGTTTCTAGTTGCCATTCACCTCCACACGCTGGCAGTTTTATTATAATCAAATGAATACAATAGCATCTCATAAATACCCCACTTAAAAAGTCATTTTCTCCAGCTGCAACGTGTTTCGCTGTCCATCGCGGTGAGGCGTGAACGAGCAACATGTTTAATTCAGATGCAAAGCAATTTGCAGGCAACTTATTCCCTCACACACACACTTTGTGAGGACACAAGCATCTTAAAGCCTTCTGCCAATGAGATACTAACCCACACACTTTTTTAAGGATTCACACACACACACAGAAAAAAATCCTAGCAGAGGACACACACCTCCACTTATGACCTGGAGTTTCATTTACTGTACGCGAGAGTCATTTCTCCATATTTATCCCAGTAAATCGTGTCGCATTTATTACCGCTACGCTTGCCGGCACTCTATTACAGCAAGGTCCAGATTCAGCTCTGGCAGGAGATCGGCTCGGCGATAGAGAAAGTTATTACAAAGATTTCAGGCGTGGAGCGGCCAACCCCCAATGTGGACGGTTATGCCGGGCTGAAGCATCGGGAAAGAGCCCGGGGGATTAGAGAGAGCTGCGTTCACACAAGGTCGACAACCCGGGCAGGTGACAAATAAGAGGAACTCACATCGAGAGGACAGCAACGTAAAAGCCATCATTCTTCACGATTATCATTCGAGGCACACAGCGGTACGCTAATGGTTTGAAAATATACTACTGCTGTCTTCGCTTTAAAAAGGTCAGCGGTTGACCCCTACAAGCTGAATATTGAGAGGAAGGGGGGTTAGCATGCTACTATTACTGATGACATATTAACTGGACTGAATCCAACATACTACACATAATAAGGGTGGTGTGCCATTCAGAACAGAATTAAGAGTGACTTTTACATCGCAGGTCAGTTGCACAATTTGACCTGAGGATGCAGAATAAAAAAATAGGGTGTGATGTCATGATTGTGAGCTTGTGATTGTGTCTGTGAGAGTTTGGGCGGGACATTTATTCCGCGGCTCCACCTTACGATCTCTACTGCGCAGAGTCTGGCTCCAAATGACGTAATTTTCGCAAGATGTCAGTGGCCATACTGACATCATACTGTTTTGGCTTCACTTTCTATAGCAGAAGGAAGTGGAGTCGCGTCGCCCATCTTTTTAACAGTCTATGGGACAGACACAGTGATAAACAGATAGACAGACATACAGAGAGACAGACAGACAGACGGACAAACAGACAGAGTTAGACAGAAAATCAGACAATCAGACAGACAAAGAGACAGACAGAGAGTCAGACAGACAAACAAACAAACAGACAGACAGACAAACAAACAGAGAGTCAGACAGACAGACAGAGTCAGACAGTTAGACAAACAAAGAGACAGTCAGACAGACAAACAAACAAACAGACAGAAAGTCAGACAGACAGACAGACAGACAGAGTCACACAGACAGACAAAGAGTCAGACAGAAAGACAGTCAGTCAGACAAACAGAGTCAGACAGTCAGATAGACAAACAAACAGACAGTCAGACAAACAGAGAGTCAGAGACAGACAGAGAGTCACACAGTCAGACAAACAAACAAACTGTTTGACTCTCTGTCTGTCTGACTCTGTTTGACTGTCTGTCTGTCTGAGTCAGACAGACAGAGAGTCAGACAGACAGACACTAGGACAGAACGACAGACAGAAGGATAAACTGAATAGATAGAAAAAAGAACAAATAATGTAGATAGATAGACACACAAGAACGTTTGGACATCAGCAAAAAATGACAGTAATTTAACAGGAAGAGGAAGTTAGTACAGTCTGAATGAATTTTGATATGGAAAGAGCATCTGCAAGATCACTGCTGAATTCCCACACAGGAGCGGTGTTGGTGTCAGCATCCACCTCTGTATCTCCACAGGTCTAAAGCTCATCCTGTGGGCCTGGCCAGTTAAAAGGGTTCACGGCCTCCACGTAATCCTCAGCACAAGCAGGTTCAGTTCAACATGGGTCTCTGTTTCACTCTGATAGCGGTGGAGATGAGTAGGTGATCACGATGTGTGTGTGTGTGTATGTGTGTGCGCGTGAGTCGAGGGAATTCAATCTCCCTCACAGGCACAAACGGACAGGCGGGCAGATAGAACAGCGGCATCCCAGAATAACCCTGGAGGTATCCATGAAATGACAGGATTACACTAGCATTCGAAATCCCGCTGAGATCCCAGATAATGCTGTTTACCGCCGCGTGTCGCACCCGTGGCAGGGGGAGGAGTCAAACTGTTTGGCTAATGAAAATATGGAAGAGCTTTTCGAAGTCGTCGAGCAGAAAATTCAAACCTGCGGGTCAAACGCAAAAGAGTCCGATGCTGCAGTTATTAACGTCGTGATTTCCTCTGGAAACGTGCTGAATAAGGGTGCCTTCACAACGGCTCTACATATACCAATAAGCTGGTGTCAACAGGCCCGATCGCTGACAGTAATTTGTGCTCAAGCGGTAGAACTCTTGTGCTGAGAATGAGACATCGTCAGACCATAATTACTGAAAAATGCCAGTTACAGAAACCATTCATTTAAAGCTATATTCGAACACACGCAAAACAAAAACATATGCGAAACAGCAGAGCCAAGAAACATCTGAGGAGAAGACAAAACGTGTGTGGGTGCGTTTATATCAGTTTGCCAACACACTGAAACCATTGTGGCTCTATATTTCTACTTTTGCCATGTTATTACTTTTTTCGTTGTTGTTGTTGTTGTTTTTGACATGGAATCATGGAAAAGCACTTACTAAAATATAACAAAAAAGTAACATGGTGCTTCCATTTTCCACATGCAATTTGGTAGTACCGTTGTTTTCTTGGAAATACCATAGTAATACCATGGTACATGAAGTTCAGTACCAATACTATCAATACGATAGTTGCTATGCTTGGAAATGTACTTTGGTACTGAGATTCATGTACCATGGTATTTTTGGAAGTGCATGGTAATATCAAGATACTGTACATATCCAAAATACAATGATAGTTACTAATAATATGTTTGGAGTAAATAAAAATATCATGGTAAACTAAATACTATGATAATTATACAGCACCAAAGTATTACCATCCAATTCACTTTACTACAGTAACTTACTACAGTTGCTACCATCAGTATTTCTGATGCCTACAGCATTTCTTTGTACTGATTGTACACTGTGTAAATAGTACCATGGTATTTTTGGAAATGCACAGTATTCCATGAAGCATGTCTTAAAAAACCAAGGGGTGGAAAATTTCTGGAAATTTTCTGGCAACTTTCCATGGAAACTTTGTTTCTTAACTTAGTAAGTCTAAGGGTGAGGTTTCCGTTTCCTTATACCCTATAGGTATATAATGAGGAGAACAACAATGGTAAAATCGTTTGCACTACAAACCAGTGTGTTCATAATTAAGACAACAGTAAAATAATATGATAACACACACCGATTTTCAATATGAAGCAGCAAAGAAAACTTTTCTACAGCTAAAAACAGCTGGATGCAAATGAGACTGGAAGCTATACCCATAGAAATTACAAGTGGCCACACCCCTTTTTACATAAAAAAAGTGGATATTACAACATAAAACCATTGTTTTAAATTGTAATACAGCGCAATATAACTGTTTTGTTCTGTATTTTTGATCAACTAAATGAAGGCTTGATGAGCAAAATTTTTTTTTAAAACATTAAAATTAGTAATGTGTCCAAACCTTTGACCAGCACAGTGGCTAGCAAGCACATACCTCATAAATTATCAATGAAAAAGTGCTAACTAAATATATAGATTTGCTGGTTAGCTAGCTACTATATAAACAATAAACACTTTTATATTTTATTTTATATATATATATATATATATATATTTTTTTTTTTTTCATTTCTCACATTTATTTTATTATTAGCTAACCTAAATGCCACCTAAATGTTCAGTCAGTGTATTTGTACAATTTTACAATGATTTAGCCTAATATAGTTGCCCAGAATATTACACACAACACAATAATGTTTTAATTTTTCTTTTTTAATGTAATTTACAGGAATATTTACCAAGATGGCCATTTTGATATTTTGTGTGCATGATTTAAGAAATGGTCTGTGGATGAAATGGAGTGCATGCAGGAGGCGTAGCCTTGACAACCCTGCAGTGTGCTGTGTGCACGTGATTGAGCAATTTTTAGTCTAGAAATTAAACTAAAATTGCATTAAATCTAGTAGTTTTAACCAAGATTATGCTGCAAGAGTTTTTTGTCAGCTACACTGAAATTCCAAGTTCCTGAAATTTTGCTTATTTCCAGTTTATTCCCATTAATTCCCGTTAATTTCCATAAATTCCTGTTAATTCCCATGGAAAGTTTCCAGTCTTGAAAATACCCTAATCAGCACAATGCTAAAACCTGGAAAATATTTTAAACTACCTTTCACAGAATAGGACATCAACAAATGGAAGAAGATGTTGTCACATTGCAGACTTTAGACAGTTGCAGACTTCCTCTAAAGACTCAAAAAGGCTTGTGATGTTGATAACCGCATTTGTGGAATGCTAAAAACTGTGGAAAATATGCTAAACTATCATATCCTGAAGGCAACAAATTGGAAGTTGAACAGGAAATTCTTGGTGTCACTGATGACTTCTGTTTTGCAGCCTTTCAGGAAATAACAGTTTCTACATTTTCCCATTATATGTAAACTTCTACATCAATTCACCAAAAGCTGGAGTCATGTGAGTATTTCTTTGAAGGGTATAGCGTAGAGCAAATCTCCAATGACTTTGGAGATTGTCAACTTCCTGTTGAGCCTGATGACTTCCGATTGGTCCCTTGTCAGGAAGTGGCAGTTTAGCATTTTTCCTGACTGAAATGATTGGTGTTTGCGCCGGTAAATCAACAACTGTATTTACATTCTCCCTGGCAATGCTCTATATATATATATTTGTCCTAAACGCTCTTTTGCCGGAGAGATGGTTTCTGTACAATAAACCTCAATGGCTCTGAATCACTCAGGCAGAGGTAATAACAGCCTCTCATATCAGGCTGTGGAATGCAGCGACTGGAGGAATGCAGTCATGTAAGCGTTCAGACAGTGTCTGCAGTGAACAGACTTGTCATTCAGAGAGAACCAGAAGCCGCAGTGAAAACAGAAACTGGTCCTGATCCAGAGGGACTTTACTCACTCCAGCTGCAGATGTTTCCCATCACAAACCATAGCAGAATGTGACTGAAGCCTGGTACAAATTACAAGACTCGTTCATGACATGAAATCAAAATTATCCACCTATATGTCCATAATACAGGATCCTGAACTTAGTCATTCTTTGAGGCACATTATATTAAAAAACAACAACAACACACAATTTGAAATCTTAATATACCTATAAAGTGACTTTTTGCCTGATGTTTACCTTTGTATTTCAACCAATCTACTCCAAATACCTAGCATTATTTTAATTTTAATAAATATTTAATACATCTTAATTTTAAATTGTAAAGAAAAATTAAGTTTAAAAATCTATCCAATTAAATCTTAATGAATAAAATCTAGTGTCTGTCTATGTCTAATGTAAATAAATAAATAATTTCCTATTTAATAAATAAATAAATAAATAAATAATAAATACATACTTAAAATATTTTAATATTAATACTACATGAATAAATAAATCAAATTTATAAACCTATTACTTCTCAATCTATAAAACCTACTGTCATTTCATGTCAAATGTATATAAATAAATGCATAATTACATATTTATTTAAAATATCATGAATAAATATATTATTCTAAATAAATAAACAAGTAAATAAATAATACATATTTATTTAAAATATTTAGAAATGAATATATATAAATTAATAAATAAATAAAATTTACAATACATGACAAATGCATAACAAATACATGTTTACTTAAAATATGTAAAATAAATATATTACTCAAAATCAATGAGTCATTTAATCAATCAATAAACCAATCATTCAAATTTACAAATCCAGCTTAAACTTAATGGATCGAATCTACTGTCCGTTTTTGTCAAATATAAATAAATACATATCTTTTTTAATAAATAATAAAAACATAAAATATTTTTTAAAACATATTGAAACAAACAAACAAACTATAATTGCAATTAATAAAATCTACACTATTCTTTGATAAGTATTGTTCATTAGAAGTTTTTTAATGGGTGTGTTATTGAATTATCAGTTTTTGTTTTTAGCTTCATTAAGCATAAAACTGGCTGAAAAGCCATTTTTATATAAAAACAGGAAATAAGCAAGCGCAATACTGAAAGTAACAAATACTTTAAAAAAAAATCTGAAATATCATCAGATAACCGATATGGTACCGATATATTGCGCATGTAAAGATGAAGAAACTTCAATCGTGCACTTGTTGTATTATGTACTTGGCCTTAAACATGCAACAAATATACAAAGGAAATGAAAAATTCCAGCTAGAAAGTGTGTGTGTGTGTGTGTGTGTCTCACTTGACTTTGACATGAAAGTTCTGTGCCGCTGCTCCAGGCCGTCTACAGATGATTTTGGAACAGCTCAGCAATGTCCTTTTGTTTCAGTGCATAAAAACACAAACCTTTCCATTTTCATGTCCCTGAATATTGCTGATCTGGGAGGAAGTCGTTTACAGCTACAGGATCTGGATTATGTAAAGGATATAGAGCGGTGAAAAAAAATCCTCTCAGCTTCCACTGGCAGACTCTCACACTTCACAAGCACAAAAAACACACGGAGCCGGAGATTAACCGTCAGCAGACGAGTCGTTTTCAAGCTCTGGCCTCAAAACGCAACGTTCAAAGCCATGCTTGAGTAGAAAAGCTTGTCCTTGTGTAAAACGCTTTCATACCGTACTTACTTCTGATTCTGACAAAAGCCAAGGACCAGCAGCGACACGATGCTTTTCACTGTAAATGGCACAAGATGCACAGTTAGTACTGTTTTTTTTAGTGAAGATATCCTATTGAATTTGTCGAGACTGTAGAGTTGGTTCAATAGGTTGTCTTAGGAGTTTCTGTGTTACCTCACAGAAGTGTTTTATAGAAAAAAGAGAAAAACAAACAAACAAAAAAAAGGTCAATGTAGTTCCAATCCGTTTTACTTGTTCATGCCTATGAAATTAAATTAACAAATTTAAAATGTACATATTTAAATATATTTTCAGACATTTTCAGATCTATTGTAGCCAGTTATAATTTTAATAATTTAAGATTTTATTCATCAATTTTCAAAAACAAATAACATTTATTACTGTTTACACTTCACACAAATATTAAATAAATATTATTTTCAGTTCATTGTATTAGCATTTATAATTACTCCTGATATTGGTCCTAAACATTTATAATTTCTTATTTATGCATCAAATTTTACCACTTACATTTAACAATAAATAAATAAAATGAAAAGATGATCAAATAAATAAAGGTAAGTTTTTCCAGTTAACTGTATTAGCATTTATTACTTGCTCCAGATACAGTTCCTAAAAAACATTATTAAAATATTTAAATAAATTATTTGTACAAATAATTTATATACAGATATAAGTTCTTAAATCATATTTAAAAAAAAAAAAAAAAAAACTGAATTACCAATTGCAGTTTTAAAACAAAAAACATGATTTTTTTTCAGTTTATTGTATTTGCATTTATGAATTGTTTCAATATAGTTACTATTTAGACATATAATTTACATATATAAATATATATACTATAATTAGATTATGTATGCAAAATTGTTTACATTTGACATTTTCTAAATGTACAATTTTACAAATTCATACAATTGAATAAAAATTAATTTGTTCAGTTTTATTTTTTCCAGTTAACTGTATTAGTATTTATTGATTTTTTTTACATGAAGCTAACACTAATACAATAAAATACCATGTATTTCACACTACATCTGTTTACAATATGTGAGGCTTTTTAATGAATCAGTGAAGGTGAAATATCATATTATGCCATTTACTAGCTTCCTTCTGCTTTACAAACAAACAGTGCAACCAAATTAGATACAAACAAGTAGCTGCTAAACCCTAGAGTGAATTTTACGATCTCAATTAAATAAAACCTTAAACATCTCAGAGGACAGAGGCTCAAATATGGGTTTTTTTGTTGACATAGAGCACTGCGGAGAAAGTATAGTGCTGTTGATCTTGTTCTTGCATAACTGAGGACGTAAAACTGTCAGTCTCGTAATCAAATTCGACCATATCGAATCTCTCCCCCAATTAAATTTTCCTTGAGCTGCAGCAGAATGATTTTGTGAAGTGCTAAAAGCTCAGGTCAGGTCTGGATGTGAGCCGTACCATCTGCTTGCAATGTGCTTCTGCAGAATCGCACACCGCCAAAACTTTGACACTCGCGTTGTTAATTCAGACGCGACAGCTTGACTGTTCCTCGTGCTTACTAGGTATTACACAGTTTAAGCGCTTCGCTCTCAAACTGACAAACCTGTCCTCACTGAAGCATCTTTCCGGCTAACGGCAAGCAGCTTGGAGGAGGAGGAGGAGCCGAATCCGGTCCTGCCGTGCCCTGGCACAGATGCCCGGGGCCCAGCCTGCCGTAACAGCTTGGATAATCGCAGGGGGTGATGGGATACTGGAGGGCCTGGACTTTGTGTCGGGGCTGGGGGGGAAGGAAAGAGGTGTTTTCATAGCGGTCGCCCCGCAGAGCGCACAGTTGTAGACGGAAAACTGCGACGACCCTCGGACTGCAGAGCTAGAAGGCCTTCGATTGCAAAATTGACCTTAGTTTGGTTGAAACGCAGTATTTTTCTGAATGATTGTAATTATGATTGTGAGCTGGCAGACATTTAAATGGGCAATAAATCCTACATGGCTCGAGGGTGGGCTCTTTTTACTCTGACAAATAAGAGACCACCTAGCAACGGCCCCGAAGACCTTGACAACTGTGTAGTAATGTGCAAAAAAACACTTAAAACTCAGTAATCACATAGTTTAACACCTGCAGCAATTTGAATTGAATCATGTTAACTGACGTAAAAAATAACTGGAAAAAGCTAAAACTACAATAAAAATAGACCTTAAAAAGTCCAAAGGTAAAATTAAACTGAAATAAACATTTAGCCACCACAAAAACTGTAAAAATCGAGAATAAAAAAGAATGACTGAAAACGCAGTGAAAATATTTGTTAAAAATGTTAAACCTTAAAATACTATCATGAAAACTAATTAAACAAACTAGAAAATAATAATAAAAATTGAAAAATCTAACAAAACTGACTAAATTAAAATAGTAAGCTAAAACACTAGTTTAAATATTATGCCTTAAATTACTAAAATTAAAACCTAAAAACCTAAATTAAAACCTAAATAAAACTAGAAAACAACACACACACACACACAAACATAAAAGAATAAATGTAACAACTGAAAACTACTGTTTAAAATATTAGGCCTTAAAATACTAAAACTAAAAAAAGAATATATATATATATATATAAATAATATATATTATGTGGAAACATCTAAAAAATAAAAGTAATAACTGAAAAGTGACAAGCCTTAAGCCTTAAAATACTAAAACAGAAAACAGAAAAAAGAAATTAAAAAAAGTAATTAAAAAAATTATCAAATAATGATAGTCAAATTATAAACATATGACTAAACTAACATTTTATGGTAATTAAATAATTAATAGTCCAATACATTATTTTGTGTATTTGGTTTAATGCAATGTGTTTATGCTCCCCTTCATTGCTCCACTTTATAGTCTTGTGCACAGCCAGCATAGACTACTCTCCAGGTTTTAGGAGACCGTCCTCTGTAAATGCACTGAACACACTCTAATTTTTGTGTTGAACTGTTCTGGAACAATGTTGTGAATACAACTTAACCACTGATTTCTAGTTATGACCTCTTTTGGAAGCACAAAGTTTCCCTTTCAAAATGACACACAGCATCTCCAGAACATGGCACCTGCAGCAACACTGCAGAGAGAAAACATTGCCTAAACATTTGGGCCGTGTTTGAAAATAAACCAACTCTGTGACATATAAAAGTGGGGGCGTGTTTAAACAAGTTTTTTGGGGTGTGTGTGAAACAGTCATAATTTTATAAAGAATAAAATATTAATTTATAAACTGACAAAATTAGAGTAAATTAAAGACAATTTAAAAAAAAGAAATAAAAACTAAATGAAAACTTGAAAACTATAGTAACTACACTGTTAAAAATGACTGTGATTTTAACGGTAAAAAACTGTGAAAATGCTACAGTAAAAACCCGTTAAATGGTTAATGGTAAATTCCTGTTAAATTTACAGGGAAACACCATAAACTGACATTCCCAAAATTCCCTGCATTGCATTTAAAATTTTGTTTGAATTTGATGTTTTTTCTTTGAAATAACTGTTTCTTCTTAGTTTTTTTGTCTCAGTTATGTTTATTAGGGTTGTATGTTACATGTAATGTTGTTAAATGAATGTTTATTGCACATTTCAGTTTAATAATTCTTAGATAGATAGATTTCACTACTTTAATAGGTTGGTATATTAACATTATATCAGTTATTACGGTTTATTATTAGAAATTGCGGTATTTAACTGTAAATTTAACATAAAACCGTAAAACTATTGATACCGTATTTTTCACGGTTTTATTCTGGCAACCACAGCTGCCGTTTTTTTACCGTAAATTTTTACAGATTTTTGTTTTTACAGTGTAGAACCCTGGTATGAATGACTACATTTTTTAAAAAATATATAAATATAAATCTACATTTTTCAATCACAATAAATTAGGGACAACTTGTTGTCACCAACATAAAGTGCAAATCAGTTTTGATTTACCAGAAATAAAAATACTTATTAACTATTAGCCTTTATCTGAGAGGAATATACAGTTACCATGGTAGATGGCTTGTAAAAAAATTAATTAGTACTGCAATCATGAGTGCAATTAATATTCCTACACAGCTAGTACAAAATCTGTTAAATGAGGTGAGGCCAGCCGACACAGTCACTGATCAGGGGTCGTAGCACGATAGAAATGGGTTCATAATGCAGGAAAAATTGGATTAATTGCATTCAAAAGGTTTCATGTCACAATTATCTAACTCACATCTTCGCAAATATGTTCAAAATCACATATTACCTATAAACGAGGTGCTTTTTTACTCAGGTATACTGAACAAACTTCAAAGCTGGTCTCAGGGCTGCAACTGCAAACCATGTTTTTCATGAAGAATATCAAGCGCTGGCAAATGATTAATTTTTATAACCACCGATGATGATTTGGTTCCCTTTCTCGCACTCAAATGAAGTGATAAAAAGACCTCTATTAGGCCCTGAATAAATGAGGTATGGTAATATTCGTACTGGTTTTGCCGGGGGGGAGGCAAATCGTCATTCGTCAATTAGCCGAACAGCAGGACGAGGAGCCCGCTGAGGTGGTTCACCTGTCACCAAACAGGTCCTGCAGGTTCCAGAGCCGCGACTGACAGCAGGGGGAAACCAGGACGCCATTAGTCTCTGAACAAAACTGATGGAGGTTTACAGAGAACAAAGAAAACGGATAAACTGTGAAAGAATCTATGACGCAGATTTTGCATCCATCCGAAGCATCTTCTTAACATGACATCTTTAAAACAAAAACAGTTCACCAAACAAAGAAAATTACCCCATACCCCAAGCCATCCTCGGTGTATATGACTTTCTTCTTTCAGACGAACAGTCACCATCCACCAGAATTACCAAGCTTGGAAGAGCCAGGACAAAAATTCTATGTTTGTCTGAAAAAAAAAGTAATATACACCTAGGGTAATTTCTATTTTTGGGTAAACTATTCCTTTAGGCTTGATACTTTATAGTGCATATTAACAGACTTAAATGTCCTAGCTAATTCGACTGACAAGCAGGTCATCTGTCCATGTTAAAAAAAACAAAAAGGCTGCACAATGCAACAAAATGAAGGTTTTTATGTTGAGTGGAACTCTAGACCAATGAGATTCCGCTGTGGGCGGGGCTACACAGAGGGGCGATCTATAGAAGTAGGGATGTCCCGATTGCGATCAGCCCATCTTAATGCGCGTTTTGTCTGTAAACCCGGTCCTGTTATCAGCGGTAAATGCCATCAGGTGCGTGATTTCACATTG
>JAUMHE010000085.1:3270996-3297541 GCA_032359235.1 Enteromius mattozi | reverse complement strand
AGAAAACACATTGAATGAGAAGGTGTGTCCAAACTTTTGGCCTGTACTGTATATATATATATATATATATATATATATATATATATATTTATCATGTATGCATAAATACACACATACAGTATATATTTGGAAAATATTTACATGTATATACATTTATATTTACATATTATTTTATATTATATAATATACATAAATATATGTAATATATACATAACATTTATTAAATATATACATGCATGTGTATGTGTTTATATGTGCATAATAAATTTACACAGTACACACCCATAAATAAAAAATTATTTGGAATGTGATTGTTTATCAGCTTGTTTATCATTTAATCGTAATCATATATATATATTTCAAATGATTTTAATATACACTCACGCACACTTAATTACTTGTTTAAATGATTGAAACAGATGTTAAATCAGTATTATAGAATTTACTATATAATTTAATAACTAATTTAAACCTAGTCAAGTATGTAGTTAAATTAATCATATTCCCTCACAATATTTATAGATACACAAACTCATATAGTCAAAGCATCACACTAACTTATCATTTACCTATATTAGCGCAGAGATGCAACATGCTAACATCAAACCAGAAATCAGTTGTTGAGCCTCATAAGAAACTCTATGTGTGTGTAGAGAGTTCAGTGACCGTGAGTCTAACTTTTGTAGATGATATAAAATAAAAGAAAGGCAGTTGGTTTCGGAGCAGAGCTGATCAACAAAGCCAACATTATATATATTTTTTCAGCTTAATTAGCTGAGGTAAAATCATAATGAACATGAGCGCCCTTAAGAGCTAGCTACACATTGTGCACTTAGTTTTTGTTGGGAATCATGACTTTTTGCTGTGCCAACACAGACTGTGACTCTCGAACTGAACAAATCACGAGGGAGCCGCCAGACCCCGGCGTCTGATTCACTTCATGCTGGAGAATGTTTCAGAGACAGCAGGGAATAGGCCTTGCCTTTCACATGCATAACTGAGTAAAGCTTGAACAGAAGCCATTCGCTCAGGAGTAAGAAAAGACCAGCGAGAACAGCAGTGTATTTTTGAAAGAATATCTGACACCTATTTATACTATATTATACAAGTGCTGTTGCTAACACAAGAATCCTTACTGTTTCACATCTCTGGCTCACTGCATATTGAGAACTTGAGAAACAGCCAGTAACTAACAATTTATAATAGTTTAGGAACATGCTAAAACTGCTTAAAGGGTTAAGATATAGAGTAGCTAGTTAGCTTTAGAGTTTAGTCCCTGCTACTGTAATTAGACCAAAATCTAAGGAAAAAGCATGTTTCTTTATGATGCTCATTCAAAAGTGGACTTGTATTTTAATAAAACTTCTTGCAAACAACACATAAAAGCAACATTTTTAAAAGCTCAGTTACACTGGTATTTTTGGAAGTTAAATATAAAAGTTTTGATATTAATACTACTACTACTACTACTAATAATAATAATAATAACATTACTATCATATTTATACAATACAACAACAGTAAAAAATAATAATATTTAATGTTTAATATACAAACATTACTATTAAGAATAAAACAATAACAACATTAGAAGCAAATAATAATTGTAATAACAACACAATAATAATAATAATAACATAATTAATAAAATCCCTGTGTTAGGGTATTATTATTATTATTATATATAATACTAATAATGTACTAATAATAAATAATAATATAATAGCATTATATTATTAAGAATTATTACCATTATAGTTATTAATACAATAATCATAATCATAATTGTTTTTATTGTTGTTATTACTACTCTTATTATTATTATTATAGTCTTATAAACGTAAAAAACCCTGTCTTGTTGATTTTATTTTACCATTTAATATATAAAAGGGTATTATTAATTTTATTTTGACCATTTAATATATCAATTCTGTCATTATTGTTATTATTATATACCCAATGTAATATTATACTAAGACAATAAATAAAAAATTAAATTGAAAAAATGTAAATGAAAAATGCATATATATTTTAATGTAATTTTTAATAGTAGTTACAATTTATTTTATTTTATTTTAATTTCTTCATTTGCAAACGCTTCACTGTCAAGCTTTATAGAGTTCTTGCAACCTCTGTGAAAACAGGTTCACAAAAGTGACTCATTACAAATTTTTAAATCAAATTTAGTGGGGAAACGAATCTAATAAAATGGTTAAAAAAATTGCATCTATGAAACTAAAGCTTCACTGGCAAACAATTGCTAAAATCACAAAAAATAAAAGCACAAAAATTCATGGTAAAGCAGATAATAAATTTGACCAAAAAATAAAAATTAGGAGGGAACTTAACAGAGAAATAGACATTTAAAAAGAGAAAGACAGATGAAGAGACGTTTAATAAATCTGCTCTAGATGTCTACAAGAAACATCTTGGTCTTTATCTAGAATCTGCCCTCGGATCGCTTGAAATCCTGAAATCCATCTCATTAATGAACATGTGGGAGGAAATCCTCAGATCTGCTCCTTACTCTAGTGTGGAAAAATGCAGAGATAAAACACAGACACCTTAAAATATAAAACAACAAGCTGCAGTGTCTTTGAGGCGCTGCTAATAGCTTTCATCGTGATGCAGGCCCATTAGACTGCGCTTCTAGCCAAATGATCAATAGTTTCAACTCGACCTCCTAAACGCATAACAAGCCAATCAGATTTTGAAATCCATCACCACGGCGATAGAACCATCGTCTCAACAACGAGCCGCTCTTGCTAACGATGACTGATGACTATCAGAACAGGAAGTAACCTGAAGAAAATCAAACCTAATTAAGTCTAGCCATCCGATCGATGAGCTCAATTTAGTTCTCCTAGAAGGAACCGATCCTCTGCAGCCAGGCGTACCTCCAGGAACATATGACCCTTACAGTAAATAGAAATCTCCACCTCCTGGGAGGCAGAATACATTTAGAATCTTACCATTTCGGAAGAAAATGTGAAGTAATGGGAGCAAAGCAATAGAAAATAATTATTCTCTGTTTTTCTTTTGAATTTTAGAAAGTACCCATTTATTTAAAAAAAAAGGAAACTCCTGTGTAAATTCACGGGAGCTTTATTAAAAATAGGTTCCCAAGGCCTCCTGCTGTTTTTAGCGTATGACATGTCCTTGTGAAAAAAGGCTATAAATTTATTCCAGTGAGCTAATTAAGAGAAAAAGGAAGCGTTTCCCAGCCCTCAGGCGCTGATGGGGATCCTGACACTTGCTCCGGCTCTCACATCAGGACTGTGTGTGTGTGTGTGTGTGTATGTGAGGCATTAGATTAGACTTAGAGCTGGTAATATATTCTTATCCAGTCCTTGGCTAGTTTTTTTTGTAAGTGCTGGAGCCAAAAAAAGTAAGTGAATACACATACACTGCTGTTTCAGAGCTTGGGGTCAATGTTTATTAGACGGCTTCGTGGAATACTCCATTCTGAGTATTTCCAAGGTAAGGAAATTATTATTCCCAGATAACAACCGGTAAAACTAATAACACAGGCTCATCCGGGTACTACCAATCATCTTCGGAGTTGCTGACTGTTCGGCGCCATCCTGTGGCTTAAAAATGCTTCACCACAAGTTAAAATGGAGGACTTCAACATAAATTTCAACATGTACAGGAAAAGCAAAAGCAGTGGAATTCAGCAGTGGATAGAAGATGACTCGACTGACTCCCTGGTTAAAACAATTATTTATTATTGTATTATATTATTTATTTGATGTTCTATTATTTACTTTTGGGGCAAGAAGCCGTGTAATAAGCGGGATAATATACAGCCAGCAGGTTGTTATCGCAGAATAAAGCCCTTCATCTTATACAACAGTCTGTTGTATAAGACGAAGGCTGATCAGGCTTATCTGTTGTCAACAGATAAGCCTGACGGGCTTTATTTTGCGATAACCTGCTAGCTGTATATTATCCCTTGCGTAATGGATTCTGCTCACTGCATTTATTTGATATAAAATACAGTAAAAACTGTAATATTATGAAGTATTTTTACAATTTAAAAAATTTGCTTTCTATTCATATTTTATCTATATTTTCTATTTTTATATCTATATTTTAACATGTAATTTATTATTCTGATGCTAAGCTGAATTTTCAGTGTCATCACGCCAGTCTTCAGTGTCACTGATACTTTAGAAAATATTTTAATACTGATTTCATTTTCCAGCAGGATTTGGCACCTGCCCACACTGCCAAAAGCACCAAAAGTTGGTTAAATGACCATGGTGTTGGCATGCTTAACTGGCCAGCCAACTCAACAGACCTGAACCCCACAGAGAATCTGAGGAAAATGAGAAACAAGAGACCATAAAATGCAAATGAGCTGGGCTTCCATACCACAAACTGATCACCTTCATGCCACACCGAATTGAGGCAGTAGTTAAAGCAAAAGAAGCCCCTACCAAGTATTGAGTACATATACAGCAGGTTTGTTCAGGCAGAGTAGTCTTCTGTTTAACCCGAAACATCAGACACGATCTTGCCAAAGCAATGTCTCTGTCCCGTCAAACGCACAGCCAGCACTCATGTGTGCCAAGGTCAGGTTCCTCCTTTAACCAGCGAAAGCAGAGGCTGACCCTGCAGCTATGAGCCTATTCATAACACGCAAGCCATCACATGAATAGATGTGTGGGAGATAATTCACATCTTGCGCAAAGGTCATTCTCAGCCTGCAAAATGCCTTTCAATTTCCAAGCAAATGTCAGAGCTTCTAAAAAGTTGGGCTTTTCTTTCAAACCGCGCCGTAATAGCTCATGTCCTTTTCATTCACTTTTCAAAAGGGTACTCAAACGACTCCATTTATTCCCTGAACGAGGGGTTACCAGCGTCCTCTTACAACCACAGCTATTTCAGATGGTGATTCTACTGTACTCTAACCTTACAAACTTCTGCCGGTGACTTTCCTGTTGTCTAAATGTTAATGGCAATTACACAACATTAGTGCTGAAGACAGAGGTTCTGATGGCCCTCGCAGTAATTCTGCTTGTATAAAAGCCAAAGCGTGAAATGTGCTTTCTTTGCTATCGTTGCTAATTCCTCTGCCACACGATTAGGTGCTAAAACGGGTGTAATTCCACCCATAATGAGTGCTGCTCTATTGAAAAGGGTGCACGAACGTCAAAGATGGCACATAATCTCCTATTAGCCGTGAGTTCTGGAGACGAGACTCTGCTCACTTATTTCAATAAATTACCCATGCAATATTGAAGGAATGTGCTTGTTTTCACATTAACAATGCTATAATTTTAACCTCAGGCGATAAGATCTTTTTATCTGATGGAGGAAGGCAAATAGGACCATGCTGAAGAGTCTGGTAGCACAGCATTGGTTTTATGGATGTTTTTTAATCTTCGTTAACATTATGAAGTCAAAATGCATCTGTTCTTTGATGGTTTATGTTAGCTCAGGTCCATTAAATAATATGAACATAGGTTTTGTAAATTACATCACTAAAGTAATTAAATAAAGTAATTTTAATTGTTAGTTTTTGTTGATAACTACCTGAAGAGGATATGTTTCCACTATAAATGTTCAAATAATGAAATAAAAGCATATAAAATGCAAACACACACAAAAGCAAACAGATGCTCGTAAAAAATAAACAAATAAAAAGAAACGCACAAATGAATTCATAAATATATAAAATGCTTAAAGTAACTAACTAAATTATATCATATAGAAATCAAACATATAAAAATGAACTGATGCTTACACAATAAATAAATGAAAAAAATCCAAAATAATGTTTACACAATAATACATAATATTTATTATGCATATATATATTCAGCCAAACAGTCATTGAAACCAATTAGATTAATGGTTTACTGCAAGACAGTGAACACCTCAAAATTAATGCATGTATCTACTGGCTGAATAACACACCCTGTGTCTCGATGCACACACTATCCACCCTAAATTCTATGTGATATTAGTCATTTTCAATACTGTTTAGGGCAGATAGGGTGGATAGTATGCGCATTGAGATGAAGGGATGTGTTCTCTAAATGAAAGAGCAATGCTGAATCATTCAAATCACACAAAATTGTGCTGTTTTCAAGTAAGGATGTAAAATGATTAGTGATTAATGCAACGAACACGGGGCCAGCTTCTAGATAGCACTGAACACTTGAGTCTAGCTCTGAAAACTCTACATGGCTTTACTTTGTCAGGCGTCAAGATTGTGGACCTGAGGAGGTCAGGACCGGGTCTAGGACCACAGCTCTATTGTGAAATGAAAACGTGCACCTGAGAAAGCCATTATTAAGCTGTCATGCAGCACAGCGACAGGAGCCGGCTTGGCATTTAGTGATCAGAGGTCTTGCAGAGCCCATATTATCTGTAAAACAGAGAGAGGCGGTTTGTGAGAACAACATTGGCAAAGATTTGGTACCAAACAGAAGTGACATGCATTCGTAACCTTTACGATGCTCTTTAGCTCTTGAGTTTTCATTTTTAATCACATTTATTCAGCCAAAACATCCTTATCTTCTGCTTTTCCTCTTTCTCTCTCCGGTCCTTTCTACAAGCTATCAGGCTCGAAACATCATTATTCATTTTTTATGAGGAGTCACATTCCTGACTGGTTGCCCTTTAAATCGGTTTCCTCTGAGAGCAGGTTCTGGAAGAGCCCACAGTTGAGAGGAATGTTAAACAGGTCGCTCTTCGTCCATCAGCACAACCGCCTGGAGGAGGACACACAACACAAACAAGCAAGTCTCAGGCGTACTGTACATCGTGCATTGCTTTGTTTTAAACAGTGACCAGCCAGGCAAACTAGATTGTCATGAATAACTTTGCAGCTGCTTGAATATTAATTAGCATACTAACTGATTACTTTACGTAATCAGAATCCGAAATTTAGTAGTTGTAATAGAATATATTACATTTTAAAACACTCATAATTGGATTAGAGTTACTTTTTATTACTATTTTTTGCACAATATTCCTAATTTATTGTTTTGTTTTGTTTTTCTTTTCTAAATGAACCTACCACATGTATACAGTTTGGGAACCCTGCTCCAAAAAAATGTTTAGTGCTTTTCTTCCTGTTGATGACAAAAAAAAGGAATATATTTCTTTCTCTTTGTTTTTATTGTGTTGTTTTATAAATTTGGTACACAATAATCCCATTAAAGTCTATGTGATAAATTAGATCAAAATTAATCAAAAAGTAATCAGACTACATTATCTAATATGCACAATCCATATTTTGTTACAAACTAGTTTTTTTTAATTTTTTTCAGGTAATTTGTAATCAGTAATGAACTACTGAGATGTATCAGCTACTGAGATATAATACCAGACAGAGCAGTTTTATGCTTATAAGTTTTAACACCTTTCATTGTTTCATTGTAGGTTAACGAAATTATGATTAACAATAAAACATGCAAAAGCAAAATGGCTATTTTCATTAAATTAATCTTAATTCTAATTTTTATTCTTACTGTAAAATAAAGCGGTAACACTTTATAATAACTACACACTATGAATCATTAGTTAAGCATAACTAAATAGTCTTTTATAAAGCATTGTTCCAACATTAATAGTCATTAGTAAGCAGTTTATAAATACAGTTATAAATGCCTTGTTCTTGATTTATAAGCATATCTAAATGTACAAAGGAGATTTAAAGGCTCAGTTATCTTCCTAACAGAAGAAAATAAACAAACAACACAAAGGGATGCAGAACTATTCATTTCAAGATGCAAAAAAAAAAATAAATGAAACTGTACAACTGTACAGTGTTCTATGATATTGAAGAGGTTTGTTTTTCACTTATCAAGTGTACAGATGTACAGTTATATTTTTCGCATCTTGAAAAATACTTGTGTGTTCTGTATCCCTCTGTGTTGTGTTTGTTTAATTTTTTGTTTGGAAGATAAATGAGTCTTTACATCTCCTTTATAAATGCTTTATAAGGTATAAATAGTCCTCACTTTAGATGAGCTCACGAAAACAGAATGCTAAATGTTTTATAACTACCTGACTTAATCATGAATTACAGCAGGAACATGAGTTACTAATGCTTAACTAATGATTCATAGTGTGTATTTATTATAAAGTGTTAACAATACGATTAACAAGAGACATGAGATACATGCAGTTTTGTTAACACTAATTTCTTTGTGTTTAAATCAAGCATTTGCTTTTTACAAAATCTCAACTTATTGACATCACAATTAGAGATAAAATGTGTAAAGTCATGACAACAGCAATTGTTTGCAATTTAAAGAACATTTGATTTTTATTTTCTACATAGAAATGTTGAATAGTAACTTGTGTACTGTTATTTTTTTCAAGAATATATAAATTATTTGATATACATTGTATCTATGTAAACCTATATATTAGTTCTGTCAAAATGATTAATCACAATTATTAACATCCAAAATAAAAGTTTGTTTACATATGTTTGTGTGTGTTCTGTGTATATTTATGCACATTTCATAAAAATGTATAATATAAATCATATACATGCGTGTAAATATAAATAATATCTAAACATTTGTCACACACTTACTATAAATAACTTTTATCCCTTATTTGATCTTATTTCCCTTTTTTATTATTGCTGGAAAACCAAAAATAAAATAATAAATAGATAAAACCATAAGTAAATGTCAGGGGACATAGACCATTGTGCCAGATGAACACAAACTCCTGATGTTTTTGTGTCTTTTGGCAAATGCTTGAAGAAAACCAGTCTCCTGTCATTATTTATACATTTTGAAATTTTTATCCTTTTTTGATCTTAAAATAAAAAAATATCAAGAGACTTGAGATCTTACATGGGACATACATGGTTGTGCCCGATGAACACAAAGCCTGATGTTCCTGTGGTTCTTGGCAAATCTGTGAGGAAAACCAGTCCCCATCTGTCTCTGTGGTTTCAGATGCTCTCGCTGCTGTCGGTCCACGGCAGACGTCTTGAAAGCATTTTGTCGTAACAGTCAGAGACGTTACCAAAGAAAGTTTAGCGCATCTTCAATCTCACACCGATTACAAACAAGCCACCTGCAAAAACTAAAGACGTTTCATCAATGTTTTTAAGAAATGCTTAAATTAAGATGCTTAATTATTAATGACAACGATCAATGAAGGCATGATATTTTGGTTGTTGTTCAAATCAATTGAAAGACCTAAAAAATAAAAAAAAAACAAGCATTAGTGGTTTTATTGGCAATAGATTGAACTTCATGTCGCTTTTAAAACTACTGTACTGCACTTAAATGCTGCAGATGAGTGACTAAAGATGTGTTTAAGACTATTTATTGGATGAATTTGCAGTATGTGATCTAACAAACACATTATGTGCAATAGCAGCAAAGCTGATGTCATTATCAGAGCAGCAAACATCTGTTGTAGATATCAGAGCGTCTGAGAGCTGACAGCACGCATGTAGGGAAGCCGTCGATACCCTCAGCAAACCGTTAAGGCTTCTTTTGATATTGTGCAGAAAGAGAGAGAGAGAACAAGAGGGAGGAAGTCCTCAGCACTCCATGAGAGCCTTTTCCAACAATGCCATCAGCTCCTGCTACATGCCTGTTGCTATGGAAACCCCTCCGATAGCAGGTGGACATCAGAACAGGGAAATCTCATGACTTATGAGAGCTGTGGGTTTGGCTGGTTGCTAAGGTGTTGTTATGCAGTTGCTAGGATGTTCTGGGTGGTTTCTATGGTGTTGCTAAGCAAGGGAGAAATTATGTTACTTAAAGCATTTATACATGATGGTATGTGTGCAGTACTGCATATATTTCACAAATGAAAAAAAATACACGTGAAAAATATTTGAGTTTTTATATTTGAGTTTTATTAGTATTATTACTATTATAGCTATTTTAAAAAAAATTATTATAATAAATAGTCACATGATAAAAAAAAATAAATAAATAAAAATCAGCCCTATTTTGAATAGTCACAATGTCTCAATGTCAAATAAACAAGACATTTTAAGGAAATTATATATTATATACACAAAAAAAAGTCTCAGGAAATGCTATATTATTTAAATAACTTATTTAAATGACTGAGCAATGAAAATAAAGTAAAAGAAAATGCAATTGTATGTTAATTGTAATTATTGTATATTGTATTGAATACATAAAGTAGTGATGAAATTAAGAATGAATGCATAAGAAAAAGAAAAAAATACATCTTACTTATTGTTTACTTGCTTACCAGCTTTTCATTTAGAAAATATTAATATTACGAAACTAAATTAAAACATGGCTATGTATTGAGCATTAATCATTGCTAATATAGATGCTTACCTTTACAACAGTTATTGTTGTCATTATAATGGATCATAATGGATCATAATTAATCATAACGATCATAACATAACATATGCTGTATGTTCAGGGAACATGTAGGGCAGAGATTCGTCGTGGAAACCTGACCTACATCCGAGTATCTCCCACCTCTGGGACATCAGCAGACAGTGCTGATAAATGCACTTCAAAGAGCAGCATTGTGACTGTAAAATGACTAATGCCACCGCTTGCCAGATCCACAACGCCTCGGTGCGCGCCGAGTAGGAGTTTGGCTGATGCTAACGCTTTAACAGTCATTATACCAGCTGAAACTCACTCTCTCTCTCTCCCCTTATGTCTGATTTGGGCACTGACCGGGCCAGATGGACATGCATCCATCTTTATTGGAAACAACAGTCACTGTGGCCCATCGGGCTGATATTAGTCTCCTGATCAAGTGTCGTCTCAAGCCGCCACGAGCTGTTTTTCCCGTTCATCTTCAAAGCATTCAGCTCTTTGTTCGCAAGAACTGGAAGCAGGTAGCTTGCAAGTGAAGAAGTCTTCCCCCAAACTTACGGCTGCGCTTTACTCTGGGTATCTGCCAGCTGATAGCAGTGAGGTTGCTATGGAAACAGTCAGGACTTATCGTGGAGGAGGGGATGCGTTTTATCACCGAGTGTGTGGTGGCTTCTGCCATGGTTCTAAAGACTCAAACTCAGTCCGGGGTCTTTGGTGCCATAAGAATAGACTTTATTATGAAGACAATAAAGCCGAGAAGCCCCAGCTGGGAGAATCTCCCGATTGGCTTTCAGCTGTGTCTTTTATAGTTTTTTAAGGCGTGTTCTATACGTCTAATACATCTAATACATGTGTTCTTATGAGGCAATCATGGGTCTTCATTTTATGTTCTGTACATGTATATGTCTTTGTATACATTTTTGCCTGAAGCTAAAACAGGACATGTATCACATGTTAGGGCATTTCATTTAGGCAGGTTTTTCAAATACAGACACACAGACCGAGGCCTGTTTATAATAGTAGACTACTCGAGACATATTTCGGCTATATTAATACAGACCACACATACAGCAATTTACATCTTGGTAAATAAAAATCTTCTTCAAGTGTCAGGCTGGAATATCTTTAGTACAAACCATCATATGTTTGTTCTGATTTAGCAAAAATGAAGGGGCGTAATTTCTTTTGAAATGCTCCACCTGGATATCTACAAGGACCTGTTCAGATCACATTTCAATATAATATCAAAATTATATTGTACAAAAAGGATCAAGTCTGTGTTTAAAGACTACAAATTTAACAATTACAGTAAAATTGACAAATTTAAATAAAAAGTATATATACTACAAATAATTTGTAATAATAAACTGCATAAACATTGTAATAAATTAAATGTAAATAGTATACATGTATGTACAGCATTTGTATATAAATCTACAGTAAAATATAAAGTTATACAATTAACAGAAAGTAATAAATATATATATATATATATATATATATATATAATTAAGTAATTATACATTTTATATTGACTGAAAATATACATTTAGCAGTAGTTCAAATATAAGAATAATGGAAACTATGGATAAATCTTAAATTAAATATTTACATTTTTATATTTATTAATTTAAAAAAACAAAGACAACTCCTTATTATAAAATTGCTAAACATGGTTATTTTTTCTTTGATTTTATGATTAGATCTGACTTGGATGCGTTTTCGTGAAATTTAGTCATTACTACATTCCCACGACTTGTTTTTTCCAAATTCACTCCTATCCAATTTTAGGTATTTCTGCTAATTTAGTTAGAGTTTTGGAAGATCATTCCGTACTAAACTCTTTCTAACCCTCGTACTATTATTTCTAAAGTGGTCTGTTTAATGTTTCTCTCTTCCTAAACCTCCTCAAATGTTTGTTTGCTGATAATATCTACGTGTGTGCGTGTGCATTTGCAAATTACTAAACGGCACCGAGCCCAGTTATTAAGAACGAAAATACGAAAAAGTGCTTTTTACGACGTGAAAAATGAAGCTTGCACAGCTGGTTCAGATTTCCGCTGTGCTTTGAACCTTCTTTCTGTCTCTCTCTCTTCCCTTTAGGATCCCTGGTAATTTGAGCATAATAATTAATCAGGATTTATGCCAGAGTTTCTCACTTTCCTGCTCTTCCACAAGTGGTTCAGATCGAAAAGGCCTGCTAAAATAATGAACGTTTCTCCATGTGGTTATGAGAGACATGAAACACAGAGAGAGAGACAGGCTGTTGGTCGTGACGTGTAGTTGGATTTGCTTCCACCGAAGGTCTGATTTCTTGCTTTTGATTTTTCACCTGGTATGAAAAGTAAATAAGAACTTGTTTTCAAAGGATTTCCTTCCATCTCATAAAATTAAAAACCTTGAGAACAACTGATTTAACAACAGATGATACTAAGAGAATGACAGAAGCTGAGAAAAACAGAAACTAAAAAAAATACGCAGGCGGCACGATAAAAGAATGAATCAGAGCCAAGTAAGTGAATAATGGATGATTTCCTCAAAGTTAAACAGAATCATTCTAACATTTTCAAGATAAAAATCAGCTGAATGAGAACAGCGGCAGAATTCAATTCCTCCTCAGATGTTATCAATCATGTGTCGTTTGATATTGACTGTGAACTTAAACTCTGGAATCAAAGTCTGATTTATTCAAAGGAAATGAATAAAAATGAAACATTTGTCATCTTTTACTCACCCACATGCTGTTCCAATATGATTTTCCAAAAAGATATACCATCAGTAATGTTAAACTTGGCTTGGCCAACAAAAGCAGCATTTTTTAACTTATTACAAAAGTCAATGAGATCTGAGAAGATTTTCAGGTGAATAACAGCTTAAGTTTATGTCTGTTCCTCACACAAAGCTACTCAAGTGGCTTCAGAAGACTTGAAATCTAGTGCAGAAATTGTATTGACTGCTGTTTTGTTTTTAGTTTTATTTATTTATTTATTTTTTGCCATGATGCCATAGAACCACCATTTTTGGTTCCTCAAAGAACATTTCAGTGAAAAGAACTATTTTTACTGAGGCCCCGTTTACACTAGTGCGTTTTCCTTTTAAAACGCATAACTTTTGCTATGGTTACGCCTATCATTTACACTAATCTGGTATTTTCGAAGTCAAAAACTGAGACTTTTGAAAATGCTGCAGACCCCATTTTAGTTTGAAAATGCTGGGGTTGCGTTGCAGTGTAAACGGAGCAAAACGGAGACTTGAAAACAATGGCGTGGCTGCCCACATTCTCTTTGTGTGTCCTTGATGACCGTGTAAACAATAACATCATGCTCGTTGTTGTACCCATAGATATGCTTTGACAGATTCCTCATTCGATCGTTCCAAGCATGCAGACACGTCCGTGATTTAAATAATAGGAAATCTACACATACATATCTATGGTTGTACGTGCATGAATGGTCATGTGACAAGCGTTTTAGGTTGTATAGTATAAACTGAGATTGTTTTTGAAACGCAGTGGAAACGCTAGTGGAAACGGGGATCTTTTTTCATTCTAAAACGCCGCTTTAAAACGCACTAGTGTAAACGGTGTCTTTTGCTGTGTTCCAGGCAGGTTTTTGAACCCTTAAGTAACGACTTCAAACCACGACTCACGACTTTGTAGTGTTCCAGTCAAGTCATGCCAAACTGCCTAAGCGCAAGGAATTGTGGTAGCTAGATGTAAACAAACCAGCGTGGCAGACCGTACAGGGCTTATGCTCATTTACAATCATTTCTATCGCCAAAGTCGCTTATTTGAGGGAAACGGAGCTGTTATACCTTTTATTTTAGTGTACACTGCTTTCGTAGGGGCTGCCATTGTTGTTTTGAGGGCTATGTGACATCAAAACTTGGAACTGGGAGTACATCGATCTAGTATGAGTTTGCGGGTGGGAAGTCACAGGTTTGACTGCTGTTCCAGTGCACTTTCACTGGTCGAAGGTTGGAAAAACATGGGTTATGGGTTGCCTGGAACACAGCATTAGTGTGCAGGACATTTTAATAATTTGAGGAACATTTTTCACTATAAAGAACCTTCTGTGTGATTGAAATCCTCCATGGATCTTAAAGGCTCCTCACTGAACCAGATGCTAATAAACAACCTTTATTTGGAAGAATGTGCTTGCATTGTATGGAAAAGATTAGCTTGGGCTTGCCCAGCAACTTAAGTTTCACAAAAGAAAGTCAGTTACATGGTTTTAAACAAAATGACAGTGAGCAAGAATGCCAAATATGTTCGTTTTTGGAAGATCTATTCCTTAAAATGTTCTATTCTGTCTAAAATAATCTAAAGGTTTTTCCTCCTTTGCTGATGCTGTGGTGACACCTGTATAATAAAAATAAGAAAAAAGGTGTTGTCTCTTAAATGTCAGCCGCTCAGCTTGAGCCTCACCATTTGGGTTATTTCAGGATTAATTGATGCCTTAGTCTCTATTGCGCAGTGGCACAAATATAGATTTGGCGTCCTCGAACTCTGACAGCTTTACAAGACGTCCCTTTGGTCAGTGCTATATGGGTGCCAGAACACGTCAGCACGGTGTCTGTGCACCTGTTACACTGCCTACATGATGCCAGGAATAACTGATCAAGGCAGAATGACTCATGAAACGTGCGGGGTCAGGACTAGCTTTTCTTCCCTGAGTGGAGATTTTGATTCCCAAAAGTTTTCCAAGGATGATGATGGAACTTTGGTCAAGCAGAAGAACTTAAAAGTGATTTTAAAACACATTAAATAGTCATTTGGCACTTCGACCCAGGTTGCCCGCTTAAGGGTATACAGCGATAGCTGATAGATTGTTCCTCTGCTGAATATTTACCTCTCTTTTGCCTCCAAGAGTAAACCAGCATAGTTTCTTAAAATAAAAACAGCCAAGGAAACAAAACCCTGTGAAACGCTTTAGAGACTGTGGTGTAAAGGTTCAGGCTTGGGGCTGGTTACCTCAAAGTTTCTGTTTGATCCCTGCAATAGGTGAGCCATGAACCATCTCCACTATGCCCTTGAGCAAAGCACTTAACTCCAGGTTGCTCCAGGCAAAGTGTCCCTGTAATGGAGATATTCATTCATGACGTCAATTTTTAGTTACACCTGGAAGGCTAATTCGCCATGGGTAGTCTCAAGAACTTCAAATGGGTTTAGAATAGAATAGTTTTTGATTTATGAGTAAAATAAAGTCTGTGGATGATATTACTTCAAGAGGTTTAACATCAAGTGGTAAAAAGTTGCTAAATAAAGTGGTGCACACTTACCACTCTTCTGAAAAAATTTGCAGCTAAAATCCAATAATTTTATTATTAGGAATTTGCATAGAGTCGCAAGGACAAAAAAAAGTTCCCCATGCAGATTTAGCTGATTTTCTAGTTGGTCACACAAATTTGTCACACTGACCAATAGAAAACGGCTGTGTGAGTATTGCTTTATATATCTTTATGCTGTTACAAATGGGTCTTTTTTGCATGTGACCCATGACCTCCCATGATTCGTCAAGTATGAATGCTCACATCTTTAAGTCTAAGTCTTTTTTTCTTCGTTTCTTCAAGTAATGTTAAATGCAGATCTTTTTTTACTCCTAAATCAAAAACTGCTGTGAACCCATGGTTCAAACAGGCTAATTATCTTCTAGGAAAACAAACTAGACAAGTTGATTGCACCAATCTATTGCAACCTCACCCAAATATTGTGGAAATTTAGGCTCTGTTTGTTTAGGGATGAATGCAACTGTTTTGCAATTTTCCAAATGAAATCATCAAATCTTACACTAGCTTTGTAAAAATTGGAATTTCACAAACCATTTGTGAATAAATCCCTGTTTCCATCCAGTGAGTTGAAGAAGAAAAAAAAGTCACTTCCTGATTAACTTCTGCTAAATATCACAAAAAAACTACATTTGCCTTAGTAGAAGGCGGCACTTTATATAATAATTTGTGTATACAATAAATTACTAGCTTCAGAGCATGCAGATGAAACATGGTCATGTTATCTTATTTACTGAGCCTACTGTTTGTTTGGGAACACAGTTCTGAGAGTTAATTATAACGAAGCTCTTTGTTCAAACATTAAAATAACAAAACTAGCATTTCAGATGCTGTGCCATGAGATGGGTCCATTGGTTGGTCCAGTAATATGCTGTCCCATCCCTAAATGTGCATTAAGGAATTTTTTGAGCAAGTGTTCCCATCATTATACACGTTCTCTTACCTTATAAGAAACTTACTTGGGGGCATATACTTTTTTTTGAAAATGTTTAGAATTTATGCACATGTTGCCGTTTCTATCCAATGTTTTTTTATGCAATATCCCAAAATGTGCATTAAAAATAACTGGGTGGAAACACACCTACAGATTGCTTCTCACTTGTGAGCCGCAACTGAAAAGCTTGAGATACATCAGCAGTTTTGCTTTGATCAAGTCCTCATTAGTTGCTTTGGACCACGGGTATGCCAAGCTTTTAGGACTGGTGAATCAGACTGAATCCTATGGGGTCCCACAAGGCCGTGTCTTGGGTCCGCTGCTGAACTGGTTTAGCATTACAAAAGCTTTATCTCGTCACCTCCACAACTCTAGTATCTCCTCACCCCTTAGGCCCCTGTTCCATCAAGGCCTCTCCTCAACCCCATGACCTCCCTCACCCGAGTCCATCCAGTCGCTCCACTCGAGCCTTGTGGTCCAGTCCAGCTGTGATCAGTGGCTAAGCCACCCAATTACCCAGTGAGGAGAACAATGAGCTCAAAATAACAGCGAGCTAGAGAACATATTCTCTGGCCTCTCTGACGTCATGGCAACTAGCCGGCTCTGATGAACCATCCCACAGACATCAAACATTCCTTTTATTAAGATCAAAGCTTCCATCCTCCTAGACTATAATTATTTTTGTATGACCAATCGGTGAGTGCTAGGAGACACGGATCTGTGTAGCACACACATGGGTCATTTCATCACATGGATGGACACAAAAACTCAGTGTAAATAAAAACAAGGACAGAAAGTCCAGCTGAGCTTTAAAAAACGATAATTAATCCAGGCAATTTAATTCAGTAATTAACCTGCAAAAAAATAGGAATGTTTGTTATGACAGTTGCTTACAAAGCTCCCTAGGAAAGAATAGAAAAATAATACAAACAAAATCTTCTTTAATGCCTCAGCTATTTCTTGTAGACATTTACTCAATTAAATGGAGACATCTGAATACGTTTCCTTAGAAAAAGTCCCTGGTAATCTCAGACGTCTCATATCGAGTGCCAAGTTCTCAATAAATGAGGTGCACCATATTCATTTTATAGCTATTCTTACTGGTATGTCTGATATTATTTCATTTGAGTCTATTTTTATTTTCATTTTACATGTAAGAGAAACACCTGAGACAAAGTTGAAGGTAAATGAGAAGTTTCCCAAGCTAAGAGAACCTCTGCGCAATAATACATTTTCCTCTGGGTCTCTTTAAGATACAAAACAGCACTTCAACTCAAAGATCCGTCATGCCGACACTTCTGCCAGGAATGTTTATGTCTCTTGGAAAGCAGTATGTATGTAATTTTGTTTTTGGAGTGATGGATGGCATAAAGTGTGTGTGTGTGTGTGAGTCAATGTGTGTGAGATCCCTCTGGGCATGGATGACAAATCAAATCTAATTCATCGTGTTTCTTGCCAGAGCCTCTCTTTGGCTTACCACTGTGCACCTGTGTACCACACACACAGAAATGAGTTTCAAGGTCTTCCGGGGCATGACAGACAGATGTGACATGCATGCGAGTGACCAGGGACAGTTTGTAAAACCCTGAGGAGAAATTTTTCGCACAGGCAGTCACATATTTATACATTTTTGCATTTTTGTGTAAACGCCACAAACAATAAAAAAGGGCTGACAGGTGACCTGTCATTCAAAATAAGCAAATAATAAACCAATACAACTTCGCTTATGGTTTAAACTTTAAATTCTTACAGAAAGCCACGTCTTTTTAAGATGATCTCAACACCATCTCAGACTTTCCTCAGATTTGCCAAAATACCAAAACCTGGCACTTCTAAAGTCTGAAAGTGATATTGTGATACTGATAAACATTTTAGAACATGAACGTGAGTCTCCTGAGGTATGAAAAACAAAACTGTCAGCACAAATATTAGATTTGCAGTGTAAAGCTGAAAGTCTCCACCCAGCCGTCCAAACTAAGGTCATGATTGTCATCAGTCGTGAGCAGGTGTCTCTGAGTGAGAGGGCTGTGATTAATCAGTTAAATTGATTTTGTGTACGTTTCCGTGATGTTTGCACATATTAAAGATATGCAGACGAATGATCCTTGGGACACAGACGGAACAAATAACAGGCTGAAAATAGCAGCAATATTCTCAGACATCTGATGTTTTCACCCTCTTTAGGAATCTGGGTTGTAGGGTTGATCTAATCTTCATGTTTCTGCAGTTATCAACGCAAATGATGCCTGAGATAATACAGTGGTTTTTTGGTGGTCCAAAAGACTGCGATTTATATTCAAAAACTTGTACATTGACAAAAGTTTCAAAGGGCATGAAATTAACACTAAACATCACGGTAAACGCTACAGTGGATTTCTTACATTAAATGAGCATTTTTTTGTTCTATCACACCATTGGACACATTTATACATCAACTACCCACATATATATATATGCATTTTGAAATGCACATATAATAATAATAATAATAGATTGTCTAATTATTAAAATATTTAAACTCACAAGAGGCAGAGGACGGGTGAAACTTCTTCAGTTGTATGCAGTCCAATTCTGAGTTTTCTCTAGAGTTGAGGAGCAGAATCCATGTGGGCCTCTGAATCACTGATCTGAAACACAGAAGTTCATGAAACTTAGTTGAGGACTCAGGAGAACGAATGTGTAACAGGTTGACACAAAACTACTCGAGAGCACTGTCCCATCACTGCATCGCTGGATTCTCAGTGACAGCGGGCTTACGGTGGCCACTCCATGAAAAAAACTCATTTTATTTTCCAGGATTGAGAAGCTAGTCCTGGAAAAAGCTCTTTTCTGTTGCTAGAACTGCTTCCATGGAGATCGACTGCAGTTTGAAGCCTAGAAACAAGCACAAACTACATGATTATTCAGAAAGGGAAAGCGATATTCCTCACGAGGATGTGAATGTGATGAATTCTTTTCCTCTTTTGGATTTGATTGACGGCTAGAACGGGAATGGCTGCGTATAGAGATCCCGCTGGAGGCTTCTCCATAGAGAACCAAATAACATCTAAATAAAACCTCTATATGTGATAATAATATGCAGCGGCTTCAAAGATTACCCTCAACAATTCAGCATGATCACAGCAAAGCATCTGCCAGGCACATAATTATTCTCATTTGAGCCAACAGCTTTCAAATATGTTTGAGCTTCTTGATTTAATGAAATGTCAGTTTATTCATGGTCCAGACGGAATCTGTCGACTGTTTTGGGATTTTCTGTGCTGATATTAGGAGAAATCCTACATCTAAAGCATTACAATATATATAAAATTCATATACTTTTATAGTTTTATATAATACATTATATTTTTATATACTGTGTATTATAATAGAAATAGACCAAAAAACAGAAAAATGCAATTGTTCTATAATTACATTTCATTTCAATTTTATAGATTACATATTGAAATAGAAATAGATGCTGAAATAATAAAAATAACGAATATGTAATATTAGTAATAGTATAAAAAGTAATAAAATATTAACCATAAAATGTTATTTTTTTATAATATTTTAAAATTACATTTCATTTAATAATTACAGTAATAATATAATCAATAATAATATCATGTATATACACACATACTGTTATTGCACTTTAAATATATTTTTATAATAATTTTATATACATTAAAATTGTTTTTTTTCTAATTACACTTTATAATAATTACATGTAATGTAACATTACTTATAATAACAATAAATAAATTTATAAATTTTTATAGAAATATATGCAATATATTTTAAAACACTTCATATATTTTGTCACTTTCATATTTTTTAAAGTAGAACTAGACAAAGAAATCAAAAACAAGTTATTTTAAAGTTATAGGCTAATGTAATTTAATGCATTATATTTCAAATACATGTTCACATATAATAATACAATTTATTATTAGGATTACAATTAGAATATCTGAGAATGTATTATATCTGAAAATCTTGTAAACTTGATTCCAGTGCATGGAATTGTTCACTGTAAAGAGAAAAAATGCTTTTCAATCTGGGAAAAAATGATTTAGTTCTCAGATTCTAATCAGTGTTGTCAATTTTGGATCTCTACAGCTGTTTTCAATAGATCCATTTCAACAGACCACTGAGCGTAGCATCCGATTAATATTCTTGAACAGTTTTGCCATTAGCAGTCTGCAGGTTGGATCAAGCTTGGGTCTCTGCTCTGGTCACGTGATCAAAATCAGGATCTTACCTCGATCAAGACTGAGATTGATTTAGTCTGGATTCTCCTTAACTTCGTTCACCCTTCAGAGGCATGCGGGACTCCATCCAGGCCACAAAAAGTGATCAAATAGGCAGTGGTGAAATGAGCTCAGGAAATAGGTGATTTAAAGCTTCATATCCTAGAATTAGAAATATATTTCATTGCTTCTGACAAGAAATGACGTAAAAAAAGGCCTATTATGAATCATAAGAAAAACCCAGCCAAGACTAAAGCCAGACTACCAGGTGTATTGAATTTATCGGCTCCAGACATAACAAAGCGGTTCTCCTCCATGGTGTCCCAACTTACTGCCAATGGGTTTTGCAATACAACCCACTTTCTTATTCCAAACTTGGATGAGATTTTCTCATTTTTTCTCTAAAGACGCCACGGTAAAAATCAACTAGGTCTCATAAAAATATGTACCTCAGTGCACTTTTTGTGCACTTACTGCACGTTTCACCATAGTTTCAAAGAGAAATGTCCACTGAGTGGCGTTAAAACAGGTTCAATACATGAACCCTGGCACATTTTATTATGCTGATATAGGTATGTATTGCGGTGGTTCTGAATAGTTAATGTTCTATCATGTTGCTAATATCCCCTACACCAAATCCAACCACAAACCTACCTCATAGTGTTGACAAATGCAAAACTACTATAAAAACACATTTGTTGATGCAGCCTGGTCATTTCATCTTTTGTCAAACTGCAGTTACACAGGATTTGAACCGAAGCTCCTTGTCTCTCAAGTACATCTCTGTACTCCGTGAGCTACCGACCAAACCTACAGTCTATGAAGACACATAGATATGAAGCTGGGTATGTGTGTGATGCAAACATTCAAAAGCATCAGTTTTCAAATATCCCAGCATATTAATATTGTTTTGAATAAATAACATGGCATTCTTCAAGTAATTGTGCTAAAATGACACTTTATTAACCAAAAATCAGTAAATCAGTTTGACAAGGAATAAAAGGTGTCTGAGTTTTACTGCCTCTAGTGTTCATTTGGAAACTGCAGTGATATGTACTTATTGGTACGCATTTCATGTCTCGCTAAAAAGCGTGTTTCTGCCATGAGTCCAGGTAGGTAAAAATCCATTCCTCGTGTGATGCATCTCAAAATAAATCTACAAGCTAATCTCCAGCGTTTCCCCAGAGACCAATTGGAAAAGAATGATGCCTTCACATTACAGATGGCATTCAAAAGCATTCACAGAGCTCCTTCATTTGACCTTTAACCTGTGTGCGCCTATGTGTAACTAATGAGCCAATCACCTTATTCAGAAAGGACACCCTTTCCTCCCCATTCTGAGCCCACGGGTATTGACGTGTTGTGCTCTGTGCGTTTTCTGCGTTAAAGAAAAATCTATAATTGTTCGGGTAGAGAGCAGAATTGATCCCGGCAGTGGCGTTTCGAGCTTTGTTTTCACCCTGATTATATTACAGCCAACGAGCGCTAAAGTTTCCCTCGGCGGACTCAAAATGTGTTTTCTGCATTTATTTCTGATTTATTAATTGTCATTCAGTCGGTGGTTCAAATGTACTCTAATTTGTTTCATAGTGGTGCTTTGATTTCTGTTTCTGCAAGTTAAATTACAGAAGTAGTTTTCCTTGTGGGAGCCGCCGCCAGTGGAGGACCATCATCTGCGTAATGAATTGCCAGATAAATAAAGAGGATGAGAGAGAGACCAGAGGAGTAAAGTACTGGAAAAACTGCATGATTAAAAGTAGTTAGTAATAATAATAATAATAATAATAATAATAATAATAATAATAATATTATATTGTTTTTAATAATACATATAAAATATATTTTAAAACACTTAAGTGTGAACAATAATAATTGTATGTGTGAACAAAAATTAATATTGTTTTAAATAATACATATAAAATGTATTTTACAACAGTTTAACATATTTGAATCAGCAGTAACAATAACTACCTCACAACAAAATAAAATCACAATCAAAAATAAAATAAATAAAGTAAATAATAATTCTCTCTCTCTCTCTCTCTCTCTCTCTATATATATATATATATATAAATTATTAATATACTTTTACAAATTAACAAAAATAAAAATTTAAAAATAATTTGAAATAAAAAAAAGGGATTACAATGAATAAACTACGATCAAATCATTTATTCAAAGTGGTTCATTTGCAAGAATTGTGTAAACAAACTGAAAATGAATGACTTATGCAGTGATCTTGTAAACATCTGAAAAGTCCCTGAAGCTATAGGATACATCACAGAGAGGATGTTATAAGCACACATGATTTAAGGTATCATTCAATTCATAGCATGAATGATACCTCAAATCATGCAGCTTGAGGAAGGAAGGCGTTAAGTTCATAAATTTCATAGATAAACACTGAAAGAGGGAGCCATAGAAATGAGGATATCAGACACATCAAAAACATCCTAGCAACAGCGTAGAAGTTCATTAATAGCCACTCTGAACATTTTATCAAGAGCACAGCGACAAACTCTACCCTTATACTCATAATATCACGACTGGGAGTTTTGCATGGACAAGCACTCTATTTACCTTCTGCAAATGTAAAAATAATAGTTTATATAATAACTAAAAACGTGTTTTAACGACAGTAAATGACTGGATTGGAAACAGGCACTATTTGACATGATTTTATCTTCTTGAAGGCTTTTAAACTCGTTCATGTCTCATTGAGTTGAGTTTAACCATCCTCATCAGATGAAATGCAGCTGTCGAGACCAAATAACAGATTTTCAGCACAGGTGACAAACTGCCAAAACATTTCAGAGCACTATTAAGAGATAATCACTCTGATGGCAAAAGCACATTCCACATAACCTGGTGACCTGTGAGGTGAAGACCACAGCAGGCAGAGGTCAGAGGTCAAGACTCACGACCCTCATGTGTGCACAGTGCCAAGAAAAGAGCAAAATACACCGATAACACAATCACTGCTGCCTCGGCTCACTGTACACTACTGAAAATAAAGGTTAAAGGTGCACACAAAGCTTTAGAGTATCTAGTTCATCTGTTTTGATGGTTTAAAGAACCAAAAATACACTAACCTATAGTAGTTAGAATATATCTTTTAAAATAATTATCACTAAAAGAAGCTCACAGCTCAACTCAAGAATGGTAACCTGTCAAAAATGAGCCTCAAATTCACTGAAGAACCTTTATTTGTTAAAAGTAAAGAGCTGTGGTGAGCATCAGGGTTTTGGCCAAAACAGACTGCCGTATTTAACAGCTCAAACAGAGTAAGTTGATCCTGTTTGTACGCTCCGTCCTGAAAACAACATGAGAACTGTTCAACTGAGCCATAAACCTCAGAAAAGCACAGAACAGACTTAATATACAGCCCTGATCCATTCAAACATCTACTGTTTCTATTGGCTTTTAACCCATTCATTTGGTCATTTCAACTGAATTTTTTTACCCCATAAAAATGGGCTGAAACTTGGTATGGGTTTTGACACTTTCTATGAGCACAAAAAAAACATTAAATGGTCCTTAAATTTGAAGAACAACTTTTTTGGATTTATGATTTTCTTCAGACACATTACTTTTCTCAGTTTTAAAGCAAAATATGTTTTGGAAAATAGATATTTAAAAAGTATTTTGTGCATTTTAAATAAGAAGAATAAACTTAAACTTCTGTCACTGCAGATTAATTTTAAATCTATTCTCCAAAGCATTCAATATTCACAGCAGTTTAAGTTGGAAATTTCATTTTCAGCTCTATGCTTTAATAAGTGCATAACAAGAAATACATGGATCATAACAGTACGAATATAGTTTACTGTGAAAGCCCGCTCCCACAATGGGGGGGAAAAAAAAAAAAGTAATTGCAACTTATTATCAAGCGATTGTGGCTTTTTTTCTCAGAATTGCGTGACAAATTTTTTTGAGAAATCAAGAGCCAGTTTTACTACCAGCTTGTGCCAGCGCAAACTGTCTTTCGGCATTAAATAGTACTGTCAGGATTTACTAAAGATGTGCATAAAACATATGAGATATATAAACTCGCGCTTTCGAGTTATAAAGTCAGAATTGCTTGACATAAATTCGCATTATATATAAATTCAGATTTATAGTCTCAATTGCAAGACAAAAACTCGCAAAGTTTTTTCTTGAAATTTCTTGAAGTTAAAAACTCACAATTTCAAGTTATAAAGTCAGAATTGCGTGATATAAACTCGCAATTGTGAGAACACATCAGTCTTTTTCCCCCTCTCAAAACTGGACTTTTATCTCACAATTGCGAGTTTATATCTAATAATTCTGAGGAAAAAAGTCAGAATTGTGAGATGAAAAGTGACAATAACCTTTTTTTTAATGGAAATTTTTTTTTAATTCCATAAATATCTCACAATTCTAATATAAGTCAGAAAAAAATTCATGTCCCACAATTCTAACCTTATAACCCACAAATGTGAGTCTGAATTCGGAAGTCAAAATCACAATTACCTTAAAAAAGAAAATATAAAGAAATACGTAGTGGCAGAAATTAAGAGTTTATGACCTGCGATTTTTCATTTGAAATATCATTACTTAACAAACTTTTACTTTATGACACTAAAGTTTAGTTTTCTAAGCTTTTCAACTTGAGTTTCCAAACTAATAGACATTTAATTCAGCTCCTCCTGTTGTAGTGCTTCTATATTGTGTTTTTGGGGGTATTTCATGCCAGTTTTTTTCATTCTCTTTCAGCAAATACCTAACGTTTCTGTCTTTACAGCCCTCTGAAACCTTAGCATCTCAGAAATATCAAAAGAAACGCTCGCGACAACCTAAATTTCTTTATTTCCCGTGGCAGGCGTAAGCTGTCCTCAAGTGACTGCTTTCTGCTCTGAGAGCTCATTTCGTGGTTTTTCTCTCCCCCAGGAATAAATGTTTAAGGAAGTGCAGAGAACTTGGGTTTGTAAACATCATCTTTCCTCGCAGCTCTGACGCTGTACCTGTGATTTACAACCCAGTCGCGCTCTTCCGGCGGGTCACAGCTGAATTAATGCGCCGTGTTTGGAGCAGGAGATTGTTTACCAAAAGTGACAGTTCTTCCTCGAATGCTGGCCCTTGTGTCCTTTCATCATGTGTGTTTATTGACAGTACCATATGCTCTTGCGTTTGCCGATTTAATATTGTTTTACGGGCAAATGTGTGTATGAGAGAGAGAGTGTGTTTGAGCCTTACAGCAATTCAAAAGTGTTTAATGTGACGCTCCAGAGTGGATTTTATTGAATCATAACTATATTAGTGGCGAGAAAGAGTCCCGTCACACACACTTTCAATGACACTCAGGGCATGAGAGTAATTCAGTCATTAATACTGGTCCAATCCCTTCACTGTCAAACTGACTAAATATTTGTGTGTGTGTGTTTGAATAAGAGATGTAACCGTGTGTCACCTCAAATACACAGAGGACACACAGGAGTGTCAAAGTAAATTAGATTAAAGCCTAGTAAAAATAAGGAAGGGAAACACACACACACACACACACAGAGAGAGGTTTGTTTGTCTGAGTTTGTCAGAATCTCATTGCTTTTAACTGAAGCTATAATATAAGTACATCAAATATTTAACATCAATTCCCTCTACAATATATAAATATTATATATAAAATATTCATATAATTAAATAAAATTATTGGCCCACTTATAAACAACTTTAATAAGGACTTTACAATTCCATAATATAAAAAAAAAAAAAAAAAAATTATATATAAATATATATATATATAAATATATATATAA
>JAUMHE010000085.1:3259512-3270630 GCA_032359235.1 Enteromius mattozi | reverse complement strand
ATAATATAAAAAAAAAAAAAAAAAAATTATATATATATATATATATATATATATATATATATACTAAATAATATTTAATTATAAATTATAATGTAAAATAATTTAATAAATTAAATATAACAGAATTAATAGAACATCTAAATGCTTTCCTATACTAAGTAGTTTGGGGTGGGGGTTCTCTCCAAAATACCTTTCATTTCTAAACAACAGATTGATGGTTTATTTTTTTATTCAAACATATCAAACATTCATCTGAGAGAAAAAAAAAATGCAATCTGTATCTAATAATGCAATGATATTCAGACATCATAAGTGTTACTTGACTCTCCAATTTCTTTACACAAACAAAGCCACACACAAATGCACAAAACAGTTCTCCCCGCACAACCTCTCTCTCTCTCTATCTCTCTCATTCACTCAGTCTCTCACTGAGAGCTTTACCTTCCCCTCCCTCCTTTCTCACACTGTAGTCTCTCTCTCTTTCTCTCTCTCTCCATTTGGAGCTCCTGGATTCACTGGTGAGGTCTTCAGCTTTGGCTCTTCTGTGATATCTGACGGACACATCCAGGACCTCAGCTGTATCAGGATGAACTCCACATTAACGACCACCAAGAGCGCTGAAAAAGAGTTTGAGGAGCAACACAAGACAAACTGACACAGATTTAGAGAGAGAGAGAGGAGAAGGGATTTCTTTCTGAGAGGGATTCCCCCACCCAGACAAACGGAGGTGAGTGCCGACTGCTGTTTTTGATAAAGAAGGAAAGCAGCTAGTATTTCTCTGATGTGGGAGACGGCTGGCCCTGCTAAGAATGAAGACAGATTTCATTTGTGTTTGAGGCGAGGTGGATGTTTTCCATAAAGTTAGAGGAGAGAGGCTGTGTGTTCGGTCTGTCTGTCGCTCGCCAGGTGTCTTTTGCTTCACTTTTGATTGCGACTTTCTGATCTGATGAGAGAACAATATGAGTGTGTTTAATGCAGAAAGATGAAAGAGAGCTTTGGGTCAGTGTTTCCTTACTTAATAGTATGACTGTGCGGTCTTTTATGACCGTTTGGACATTTTACTATGGTAATACCATGCTTTTTTGATATAATATCACGGGGAAAAAAAGCTGGTAAAGTGATGGTATGAGATGTTACAGTACTTTATGTGCTCCATTATTGTACATGTATAGCATGACTGTATTACCATGGATGTTAATATGAGATTTTGAACATTTTCCTATGGCAATTTTTGCATATTTCTTCACTGTAATTTGCATACAGTGAAGAAAACAACACATATAAAAGTGCTGGTATTAGATATTGTAATACTTTATGTACTATTATGTACTATGTATTTCTATGGTAAATAACAGCACCATGGATACTAAGTGTGTGTTTTTAGATATGATACAACAGTAATACCATGGTCTCCAGGACATGTTTTTGGGATACAGAACCATTCATAAAAGTACTAATGACAGATGATAATATTATGGTACTGAAACATATCGTTCAAAAAATTCATATACCATGGTGGTATTAACATGCACACCTTCGAGAATGTACCATGGCAATATTGGTACTTTGGACATGGTGTTATGTTTTGACATTATCATGACCTTTTAAGGAACACTTACAGTAAATTTCACGGTATATGAATATGATAATTATTTAGAATAAACAACAACAACAACAAAACAACAAAAATATTAATAATAAAATATAAATGTCATTATATATTAACAAAAAATATAAAAATAGTAATACAATGTTTAAAATATATAAATAAATACATTTAAAATATATATCTATAAATATAAATAAAATAAATAAAATATTAATACATAAATATATGCACTTATATATATAGAATATTATAGAAACATATCATATCCATATCTATCTATTTATCTATATTATATATATATATATATATATATATATATATATTTCTTCTTCTTTGTGTCTTTTGTTATTTAGGAAATAATCAAAAACACTTTCTTTTTTTTTACTTTTATGGCAGTAACACAGCAGTATTTTGTGAACAAATACAAATTGTACAGTGCATGAATATGTAAATCTTTTTAAAGGTTCTTGGTATTATCATCTCATGTAGCACCACATTAAAGGGTTGTCCTTCCCTCAAACCACTCGTTGAGTTGTTTTGAAGCTTAAAGGTATTTCAAAATTAGGCTCAACTGGCAGCAGAGTGAAGCTGGTAACTTAGAAACAGGCATGTCTGAGCGCTCTCTCACACACACACACACACACACAAGGGGGATGGGGGCGGTGGGTGTCTTCCATGGAAATAAAAGAAGAATATCTATGTGTTCCACCATGGCGGTGTGTGAGAAGCGGTAATGATGGTCTTTATAGAGAAGTGTGTGTGTGTATGTGTGTGTGTGTGCTTGCTTGCATGTGCAAATGTGCATGAAAAAACAAAAGAACACGGTGTATTAGCAGAATAAATCGTGTTGCTGAGCGGAACGGTGCAATCAGTCCATGAGAGCTTGTGTTCATTACTGCTCAAAGCCGGAGGTTTGTGCGTTCCTCAAGAATCTCATTCAGACAGAAACGGTTTGATGAAATATTAATCACATATTAGAGCATTTACATCAATAAAAGATGAAAACAGGCTGAAAACAAACATCATAGTACTCCGATCACACCGCCCGCCCAATAAATGATCCATAAACCTGCCAAGATTTAATGCACGTCCTCTGAGTGTCTGTGTGAGCGAATGCTAATCTAGAATAGAAGTTGCTTTCTCTGATAAATTTTGTGATGTAATTAGTGCTGAAGTTTTCATCAACTTCCCAGCATGAGTCTTGTGTGCTGATGGACGCAGATTTATTACCTTTTAATTAAGGACAAAACAACACAGTGGGTGTCCCCAAACACACACACACACACTAATAGATTCAGATCACACAAGCCTCATAAATATATCGGCAACAGGTGTTATGTCATTCTGATCAATGTGACAGTTCAGATTCTCATCCTGCACAAATTTTTTGTCATGTTTTTAGAAAACAGAATGTATCACAAAAGATAATATTTGAATTTGAATGGAATAAGAATTTGCATTAGAAAAAAACATTTTTTTCAAGATATTTTATTTAAATTAGAAACATTTAAATATGGTAAACACTTAGCATTACAAAATTAGAAGAAATGTAATAAAATGGCATATGAATACCTATTTAGCACAACTACAATAAAATAAAATAAAATAAATAAAAATTGTCATTAGTGAATCAAATACATATGACAAAAATACTTATTTTAATAAAATAAAAATCTATTAGCTCTCATGTAATTCTAAGAAATATTTCTTCCATTGATTCATTTTATATAATTTTTTGAAACGCAAAATATAGTCAGCATCTAAAGCTATTTTTACAACAAAAATGGAGAAATCAGTAAAAAGGAAAAAATAAATTTTATATATTGGAAAGGAAAAGGAAAGAACGTGACATGTGGCCAGGTATGGTTTCCCATACTAGGAATTTGTGCTCTGTGTTTAACCCATCCAAGTGCACACACACAGCAGTGAGAAGTGAACAACCACACACACACAGTGAACACACACCCGGAGGAATGGGCAGCCAGTGATGCGGCGTCCAGGGAGCAGTCGGGGGAACGGTGCCTTGCTCAAGGGTCTCACCTCAGTCATGGTATTGAAGGTGGAGAGAGTGCTGATTATTCACTCCCCCCCATCCACAATCCCTGCCGGACCTGGGATTCGAAACTGCAACCTTTGGGTTACAAGTCCGACTCTCTATCTGTTAGGCCAATATCATCATCCGAGGAGATGTACAGGACACTAAGTGCAGGGATGGTCCCCTGGGGCTGAGAGCTCAGAGAGGCAATTAACTCAACTCTTAAACTTAAAGTTTCTCTAATAGGGCATTGCAACCACTTCAGATACATAAAAAAAATACCTTTATATTAAGAAGCTTTTTTTTTACTGTAAAGGACTCTTGAACTTAGGTATAATAAAGAAATATTTAAATAAATGATCAATTAAAAATAAATTATAATATAAATTAAAATTATTATAATATATAAAACTAATCTAAATTTTAAATACATTTTTATTAATATATTTATTTATTAAATATTATTTATGTTGTGTTATTTTTGTTTGTAAACAAAATGTTATACAATGTTCTAGTAAAAAAAATTCTGTTCTGTCGCACTTACAAATCTCTAGAAATAAAGCAATACAAAATGTGAAACATTTTAACATGAACCATAACTGTATTTTAAAATATTTTGCATATTTGTATATTTAATATTTGAATATATAATACTATCTAAAATATTATATCTAAAATCCCTTGCAACAAATTATGACACATTAAACATGAATATATTATATATATATATATACACACATACACGTGTACAAATATTTTTATATTATTATTATTACTAAAAATTTACAAATGCAGAACTGAATCGATGACATCATCAAGAACCTAACAGAATGTTCCATTAGCCAAAGACCTAAGACATAAACAAATAAACACACACATACAAAAGCCCGGCAGTCAATATCTCATGCCCATTACTGTCAAGAGACCAAGTCTGAGGGTGGACACCAGTCAACACTTCAGCCAATCAAAACAGCTGAACTACGACATCATTCAAAACCACTGAACTATCATATTTCCACAGACCCTCTGGAGTCAAACGTTTTTCCCAGAGAGAGAGAAAAAGCATTGCTATAGTTGATTAACTGAGATGAGAGGATTTTAGTTGGAGTGTCTTCGGCATTTCAGCATGATCTTCCAGACTGACATTTCTCTTGACCCACAGTGCCAGCACCTATTATAATTTATGAATCATTAATGATGCACAAAAAGCCCTGAAGTACTTCATCCTGAATATGCATTAGAAAGCCATTAGAAGCCATTCATATCATCATGATTTCACCTGTCATGTATTTCTTTTCTACAGGCCTCTTAAACTATCAGCATCCATTATGTAGAAGTCCACAGAGATGGTTTTCAGATCAGATATCCTGGCTGCTGCTGTATGTCACATTATCTTGATTACCGGCTACAGAAACATGTTTTCAGCTGCACCATCGAGCCAGGAAATTGATTTGCATCAACATTTCAGCGCCATCATCTCACAAACACGATTTCCTGGAACTTTTCTAAAAGCGAGAAGCTCTGTTTTAATGCTTGTTTGTCTCTGACGGCGGTTTCTAGAAATAACGGTCTGAATTACTTCCCAGAAGCCCATACACTTGACCACTTATGGGTCGGCTTCCTACTAAAAGCATTGTTGATGCATTATGGGAAATGTTTCGCTAATAGTCATCCTTCCATTTGCAAGACCCTTAATTACGATGATGCTAATTGTTTCCTCTCTGATGGGCGGTGACGGACAACACAAAGACCTCAGAGCGGTTTATCATCAGAACGACGGCCAGAAACATATTATTATCCTCCAGCAGACCTGAGTTCAGCGGGGAGATCACAGATTTAGTGCATACGTGTCAAGACCCATGTCATTACAGAAATATTCTGGGTCTGGAGATTTTTAAATGGTCTGTAAAAGCAGAAAGCTTGTGTTTTTAAAACACTTACATGGATTCTTTGATTTTTAAAAAAACAATGAAGATCTTCAGACCACCTAGCAATAACCACCTACCCTAGAAACTACCTAGTAACACCTTGAAAACAACTAAAACATCCAAACACAATATAAACCTACCAGAATCTAACAACCATCAGAGCACCCTAGCAACCACTCAATAATAGGGTTAGCAACAAATTTCCCACAAATTAATAGCGGCTCCCAGGATAATTACTCAACAAAATAAATATGAGAGAAAGCATTGAAATATATTTTTTCCTCCTATCTCATATTTATTCCTTTTTAGGGGTGCTGTAGTAGACGTTGTGTCCTTTCCAAACACCATATTCAGATTCGGGCATATTGTAACCACCACCATTGAAACAGCATAGTAACACCTTGGCACCCACTAGAATACCTAAACCACCTGAAAACCCCTGAATAGAAGCCACCTAGTAACATATTGTAACCACCTAGATGCTCTAGAAACCAAATAGTAACACCTCAGCAAGCTTGTAACAACCGGACAACCAGCACAATACCCTAGAAACCCACTCTAACCAACTACACACTGTAAAAAGATTTGTCTTTACAGAATAAAACTATTAAAATCTGCCTCATGCAAAGCATTCTGGGAACAAGAAATCTGATATTGGTTCCCAGAAATGCTTTCCATGAGGCTGTTATTTAATTTATTTTTTCCTGTAAAGATGAAGACTTTTTCATGTTTAATGTTTATTTATCTTTGAACAAACTGTTGCTCGTAAATAACATAAATTTAAATCTACAGTAAGTTACTGCAGCTGCCAGTAATACTGTAATTTCTAAATTATTTTTTTTACAGAAACCAAATAGTAACACATTTGCAACCATCGGGACACTCTAAAAACCACTCTGTAATGGTTAGCATTTACCAGAATGTAAACAACCATCTAGTAGCAGCCTGTCACCCACTTAGTAACACCTAGATAAACCAGCAGAACACCCAAAATATAATTTTAACCACCCAGAACATCCAAGATATCACAATGAAACCACAAAGTAACACATTCACATAGTAACACCTTGGTGACCACTAAAACACCTAAACTACCATATAACTCCTAAATACTCTAGAAACCACTTAGTAACTGCCTGACAACCACCAGAGGACCATATAACCAAACTATATACACGCTTTCAAACACAAGAACACAGTAGAAACCACATACAGTAGTAACACCTTGGCAATCACTAGAACACCTAAACCACCATACAACCAGAATACTTAGTAACATATTGTAACCACCTAGAAACCACAGAGTAACATGGTAACCACTAGAACACCTAAACCACTATACAAGCCCTGAATACTCTAGAAACCTTTTAGTAACAGCCTGACAACCACCAGAAGACCACAGAAACCACCTAGCAATGCACTGCAACCGCTTACAAACTCTAGAAATCAAATAGTCACACTTTGGCAACCATTAGAACACCCTAGAAACATTATAACACATTATAAAAGATTTAACCATCTAGCAACTGTAGAAACCACATAGCAACAACCTGGCAACCACTAGTAACACCTAAACCACTGTCTAACTCCTGGTTACTCCAGAAACCATCTAGTAACATCCTGACAACCACCAGAACACTATAGAAACCAACTAGATACACAATTTCAAACACAAGAACACTGTAGAAACTACATAGTAACACATTGTAACCACAGAGAAACCACAGAGTAACATGGTAACCATCAGAACACCTAAACCACCATACAACCCCAGAACACTCTAGAAACCACCTAATAACAGCCTGACAACCACCAGAAGACAATATAAACCACTTAGTAACACATCATAACCATCTTGAAACTATAAAGCAACACCTTGGTAACCACCAGAACACCTAAAACATCATACATAACCTCAGAATACCCTAAAATGCTAGAAACAGCCAACCAAAACACTCTATAAACCACAGAGCAACTCCTTGAAACAGAACAAAACACCTAAAACACCATATAAACCACACAAAATAGAAACCACCTAGTAACTCCTTGGCAACCAGACAGACATTCAAGAAATTATTCTGGAAGTAAAAAACTCACCAGAAAATCTAAAATAGAATGAAAACCATTCAAAACCCCTAAAATCCTACAGTAACAGCCGGACAACAAACTAAAATGCTCTAGAAACCCTTTTGTTACAGTTACCAATTACACAGAAACTCTAGAAATGACAATAACAGCTTGGTAACCACAAGAACACCCAAAATACCCTTAAAATCCACCAAGTTACCAGCAGATCACTCTAGAACCCAACTGTTAACAACAATCACATAATCAGTGTTGATACCACCTAGCAACACCTTGGGAAAAAAAGCAGCTGCAGCACCATACAAAACAGGAAACATAGCGGCAGACTTTTACTGGACGCACAACTGTAGCCTTGCTACAATAATTAAAGCCATGTAAAGGGATGAAACAACAGTTTCTATGGAAATAACCAAGACATATCAACAAACACACAACATGTGTGGTGCAGTTGTTCAAAATGCTCTAGACTTGATTAAAGATGCACAAATTCAATTTAAGAGTCACACGCCATCTAATCTGTGTTCATTACACATGCACACTTAATTATTTGACTCCCACATTCGGTTTCTAACCCCTCCATCACAAAGGCCTGCTCTTCAGAGCATCTCTGCTCAATGATGGGTTAATATCCCCAAGTCATTACTGAATTAGAGAGGGGAGATGAGGGTTATCCACACTATCACAAGCCTTGTTAACACAGGGTGAATAATCGGTTTTTAATGCATAGCCATTAATAGCTGTGAATCGTGTGTACACATATAAACACTGAGGGGGGAATGAACTGTGCCTAAGAATGTGCCCAATTCACAAGAACAACGGCTATATTTAATGCACTACACCATTATTTGATCATGCTCTGATGAATTACTGCTTCCATGATCGCTAGAAGAATGTATATAAACATCTCTTTAAAATAAAATTGAGTTTACCTCTTGCTTACTGTGGGCATTAACAACTGTGCACAGCAAGATTAATGAAGAAGGGTCACTCTTTAATGAGCATAATTTACATAAAAAGGGGCGTTTGTGCTAATGATAAGTTATATCGTTTAACAGAAAGAGCTGTGCTGTTACAGTTGATTTTGCACCATTAATAATAAGTAAATAAATAAGCAAACAAGTAAATAAGCCAAATACAAGAAGATCAATAAAAATTTAAAATAAATAAATATTAATTAAAAAAATAAATAAACAAAGCAAACATGTAAATAAGCGAACAAATTTATGCAAAGAAATAAAAAGAAAATTTTGTTGACAAAAGTAAATAAGCAAATTAATTAGGACACACATAATTAAACAAACAACATTCTTACGTAGCAAAAAGCAAATAAGCATATAAATGGGCAAGCAAACAAATAAAAGCAAATAAACTAGGAAATGAATAAACAATTAAATATATAAATATCAAAAAGGCAAATAAGCAAATAAAACAAAACAAAAACAAAAAGAAAAAAGAAAAGCAAATAACCAAATAAATCAGCAAACAAATCGCCACGAAAAGAATAAAACAAAATAAATAAATTAATTAAAAAGTAAATAAGCAAATAAATTAGGAAACAAACAAACAAAATAAATAAATAAATAGCAAAAACAAACAAATGAAAAATAGCAAAAAGCAAATAAATAAGCAGATAAATGTGGAAACAATCAAGCAAATAAAAAAGCAAAAACAAATAACAAAAAGCAAACAAATAAGCAAAAGGAATGAACAGCTAAAAGAAAATAATCAATCAAATAAATAAGTAAACAAAACAAATACGATTAATAAATAGCAATAAGCTAATAAATATGCAAACAATCAAGTAAATAAAATATTTTATTTGCACAGAAATAAACCATAAAAAGTAGTGCATCTGTTCTTTCACTACTACAACTATAACTACAGTACATGGGGAGCTTGACCCAAAATTATTTTCTAATCACTATCATTAAATTTTAGTTGTAGATTTTAACAGATTTCAAAATGTACTAAATGACAAATAAAGTACACGTTTGTTTTCAATTTGTTCAAGATGGTACTTTATAAAAGTTTAGTTTTCCCCTGAAAAAGTCCACTGCACGCTACAGTTTTCTTTTTATAACAATAAAGTATAACTGTCAAGTCAAATATCATTCCAGCAGTGCCTGTCCAGCTGTGTGTCACTGGGTCACAGCTATTTAGAGCCGCAGTCAGGAAATACTGCATCTAAACAAACCAAACAAACAGAAGCGGACAAAACCGCAGCCGGGGGCAAAGCTACACAGTTTCAAATAAGCAGAGTGGGTCCATCGTATCTGTGATCCCTAGAGCCTCGCTGTCTCGTTTGGTTTTTGTGTGTGTGATGACTGTTAGATAGACTGAGCTCATCTGAGTCCCCCGTTGAGACCAAAGCAGAAGCACTGTCACGGGCGCTGTTAAACTTAAACTGCTTTTAGTTTTAGAGTGAAAACAGGCTTCTTTCAGAAGAAAGGACTGTTTCTGTTGAAAGAGCAGCTTAACAGTTCCAGAAAAGCATCTAGTTTCTAGAACATTCTTACAATTGAAGCCTTGAAGGTAAGAACACAGCACTGTGAATAAATGGGTAAAATATGCACCAACTTTGGCAAGTACGACCATAATTCTGAAACATGTTTCATTGTATAAGCCCTGCCTGTGTGTGTGTGTGCTGTTGGTTTTTTGTTAGTTTGTTTTGCTTTAGTGAAGAAATTATTTTATTTATTAAGGATATATACATATAGAAATGTATACATACATGCCGTCAAATGATTAATCGCATCCAAAATAAACATTGTTGTTTACATAATATACTGTATGTAATAATATAATGTATGTGCTGTGTATAATAATTATCTATATATAAATACACACACATCCATATATATTTAGTAAAAATATGTTTTGTTTATATATTAAATATATTTTTACAATATAAATTAATATATTAGAAATTGAAATGCATAACTAAATATATACTGTAAGTGTGTGTTTTTATACAATAAATATACAACACACATATTATGCAAACAAAAACATTTATTTTGTATGTGATTAATCGTGCTTAATCGTTTGACAGCACTAATATACCGTATATATATATATATATATATATATATATATATTACAATTCAAGTAAAAATGTGATTACGAACGTTTATCTAACAATTGTAACTTTTTTCCTCATAATTGCTCAAAATGAGTTCATCTCCAACAATTCGCTCCTGTATTATGGCGGGGAATAATTTGCTCTCTTGGATCCCCGTCACGTAATAAATTACACCTATTAAACGCAGCTGGCTCTTGTCAGAAATATCCCCACCATACAACTGCTTTCCTTTAGTCAACAAGGTTTTATTTATGTTGCATAGAGCACTTTGAGATCCACCTGTTGATGTTATCGGCTGTCTCTGAATGTTAGTATGTGCTGTGGGTAATCCAGATATAAACATATGTTTTACTATATGTATGTATATGTATATATATGT
>JAUMHE010000085.1:3233939-3245392 GCA_032359235.1 Enteromius mattozi | reverse complement strand
TATATGATATTTCATTATATTGTAATCCTTATATTATCTATTTACTATTATCTTTAAAACGACATTGTTATATTTGCAATTAATTTACTTCTAAAATATTATATTACATCTTCAATGACATTTATTACATAATTGTGATGCAGTGGACAGACACGGGCGGATCCAAATGCAGGCTTTTATTCGCAGGCATGGTCATAAACAGGCAGGTTTAACACAACGGCAAACAGGGATAGCGCAGGCAACAATGTACAAGAATCCACCAGGGTAGCGAGGGTCGGGCGATCAGCAAACAGAGTCAAAGGGCCAAAAACAGAGCAATAATCCAGTAGGCGAAGTGAGGTCAATACACAGACGAATGAACGAAAAAACAAGAGACAAGGAAAACGCTTTGTAGGGGAGGAAAACACTCACAATACTCAGCGATTGGAAAAACACAGAGGAACACTTTATAAAGGCGAGACAAAGGGAATAACGAGGGGGCGGAGCTGATCAATCACCAAGGAAACTAACAAGACACAAACACAAGGGAAGCAAGGCGCAGTGGGAGACAAGCGTTCAAAATAAAAGTCCACAAAACACAAAACAATGGAAACACTGACAGACAACATAACAATAATTTTATTTACAATTAATTTGACATATTATATTAATGATGACATTTTGTTATTATTTTATCCTTTAATATTGTCTTTAATATGACTCTATATCTTATATTTGCAATTAATTTCTCTTCTGTACTATAGCATTTATATTATATTATATAGCATCGTATTGTGCTGTATTGTATATTATATTAGTGTGGTGTGCACTGATAAATTGCTCACAATAAGACACAATAAGAAAACATGCATTCAAAAAGTACATAGGGTAGAAAATAATATGAAAAAAAACAACACAATCTAATTAAAATCACGATCTACAACGTTGTAACTTGACTCCACCCACAAACATGTAATTTTACTGCTGTAGTCTGTAGACCAATCACAACAGACTGGGCCATCCGACCAATCAGAGCAGAGTATAGGCTCACGGAACGGAGGGGTTTAGAGAGACTGAATCTTAGAACTGCTTCGAATGAATCGTTTGAGAATCGCGGAAAATCAGGTGATATTAAACACATATTTTGAGAAAACAAAAGCATTTTTTTTTCACCTTGCATGCATGTAAACCTATTGTAGGAGACTCCCAAGACAGTATTAGGAGCCTCAAAAATGCATAATGAGGGCACTTTAACACTATTGCCATGGGTTGTTTTTCACATAAGTTGAAGCGATACCAATAAAGTAATGTTTAGCCCCTAAAATGTGAATTTTACCAGGAAAACCATACCAAAAAAAAGTGTATTTTACCCCCTAGAACACTGTATTTACCGGTAGGATCACCCTTGAAACGTGATTGGGCTTGTTTTGAGTAGCAACCGGGTGGGGAAAACCTGGCAACCCTGAATATCACGCTGTCCTGTCTGTTATCGTCTTTCTGCACAGCTTTCTCTGCTCACTTTCGGGTCTGTGAGCCTTACACCGACCACAAGGGGCGCTACCACTTTGGATTCCACTGTCCTCGTCTCTCGGACAACAAGACGTACATGTTCTGCTGTCATCATAACAACACGGCCTTCAAATACTGCTGCAACGAGACTGAGTTTCAAACAATCATGCAGGTCAACCTGACCACGTCTCCAGACGGCTACCCTCACAAGTGAGTCTCCTGCCTTCGACACTGATCCTAGAGTTTTTAGTAACACTAACAGCACACATACAGTAGAAATTTGATTCCCAGTGACAGTAGTATAGTATCTCAGCATAGTACTTTGGCTTAAAAATACTAAGAACTTCAGTTGAAAAATATCAACAGCACTACGAAGGCCAACATAGTTCTGGTTTGCTATAGCATTGCTATGACATGATATATAGCACACAGTGTACAAAAAGACCATCATATTTCTAGTTATTAGTTACTATATATCATGTACATATACTGTAGATATCAGTTAGCTTCTTTTTTTAAGTTTTTTTAATAAGTTATCATAGTACTTATATTGTTTTTTTTATCTTTTAATAATGTTGCACCATGATTAACGTCAAAAATGTGAACAAAACCATGTGAACATTTTGTTTTTGCACCTCAAATCTGTATTATGTAATCAGTTTATTATTATTATTATAATATTTAAAAACTATAACATTATATTAGTCATTTAAATATTTATATCCTATATATTTTTAAACTGATAAATATTATATTTATAATATAATCCCATTTTTGTTTTTTGTTTATTTTAATTTAAATACTAAATTACATAATTTAAGGTTAAATCTAAATTGTCATTGACCTAAGATTAGCATATTCAATACACAATACACAAAATCATATTATAAATTAATATTTAAATATTAATGTAATATTTTAAAGTCTTAAATGTAAAAAATATCTATATCCTGACAAAGACATGCATGCATGCATTCATTTTCATGGCTCCAGAGCACCAGATATTTCAGAAATACTGCTTAAATTAATAAATATTAATTTGAGTTTAAATTATGAAGTGACAAAGATATTAAAAATAGAGGAACTGTGTCTGGGTCATCATTATACATAACTGACATTAGAATAATGCTAATAACCACTGAAATCAAGTATTCCAGAGCTCTGTGATTATTAGTTCATATTTTATATCAACAGAAAAATTATTTCACAGGTGAAAGATTTTTGACAGATCATAAAAGCCAAATGAGTTTTTTGTGCCCAGAGGTCACACCTGTTCTGTTTACTTTCTGACGCTATGAAATGCTTCCCTTCTCATTAAATATTAGCTGAAAATACTAACTGCTCTTAGATCAGGGTAAGAGCCTCACACTGCTGACAGCTAATGATGTCTGTGGTGTGCTGCTGCGCTCTCAGGCAGGAGGAAGTTCCTGAAAGGGCGGTTGTCCTGGTGGGAAGCCATTTCATTCTCATCTGTGGTCAGCAGGATGCAGCCAGTGATATTTACTGATGGCCTGAGGTTAAACCACCCTCAGAAGCAGTCAAGAGGACAGGGACCCACATCTTTGGATGCTTCGGCATATAAAGGCATATCTAGTGCAGATTTGAGTTATTGTGCATCAGGCTGTTGTGAGTCCAGGTTGAATGATATAATTTTATGGTCTGTCAGCGGCTGTTAGTGTATGATATACATGTCAATATTTTTAAAGCTGGAATAAATATATGGGAGATTTTAGAATTTTTTTATTTGATTTATTTAGCATATGTTTGATATATTTAGATTATGTTTTAGCTTGCATATTATCATCAGATAAAATGATAGATAAAAAAATGTCTCAAAAATAACAATGCCCTGCACTGTTTGACACAGACAAAGTAAAACGTTTAAAAAAATGTATTTGTTATATAGACATTAGTTGTAGTAGTAGTAGTAAATCTTTCATTCATAATATTCTTGGCATACGTTTGCGCCATATGAAACAAGTCAGTCACCTATGATATTCCTCCTAAATCCATTTTGCCAGTAGTATGTCTCCAGTATTATTGATTATTACTATCATTATTATTATTATTATACATTAAATATTCAAATCTATATCGCATAATATTCACAATTCAGTAAATGATTAGAGCCTAATTAAATGTAATGTAATAATGTAATTTTTAATATAATATTAAGTTTACAATTGTCATACTTTATATGTGTATGTATATACAGTATATATGGTTTTGTTTTTTGTTTTTTTTAATACTGTTATTTTTTGTGTCAAACATTTAGCATCATTCGACGAAACAAAGCCAGTCACTTTTTTGTCACCATTATTATGATTAATGTTGTTGTTATTAATAATATATTAATATATTTCACTGTAATGCATAAAATTTGTAATTCAATAAATCTCAAGAGCTAAATTAAATGTAATGTAATATTTATTATGATATAAATTTAACCATTTTAATATTTGATATAAATATATTTGTGTTACCTATTAAATACTGTTACTGTAATTTAACCATTTTAATATTTTTGTTAAATACTATTACCTTTTTTGCCAAACATTTTGCATCATACGAGACTAATCCAGTCACTTTACAAAAACTTTGTGACCCACTTTTCCTTTTTTGTCCTCATAAATCTCTTTTGGCAGTAGTATGTCACCAGATATTTCTGGTGTTGTAGCAATGAAAAAAAAATTTTTTTCCTAGATAATCATCTTATACATTTTCCACTTAATCAAAGTTGACTTTTCTTTAGCAGATTGTTTAGATTTTTGTCACATGGAAGGTGAGGGTCCTTTTATTGCATGCATTACATTGCAATTAGTTTAAAACTAGTCAGTAATTCAGCTTCATGTACTCGCCAAATCCAGTTTCCCTTCTGTTCTGTTGTACTCTGGGTACCAGCATCAAAGAGATCTGATATCACACACATGGCATCTGTTCCCCTTTGCTCTGTGCTCTAATAACACCACACATTATCGAGACCACAATATCGTCCCTGTCAGTTGTGGCCTTGTCTGACAGCACAAGGCCTGTGCTTCATCAAAAAGTTAAAAGTTTTGCTTTTACTGCCGTTTTCTTCCAGTCTGGGCAGGGATTTACACTCAGAAGGAACTGTAAAACGGTTTATTAACACTAAATGCCTCATTTAACGCTAATGAAGTTTGAATTTATTGAAGTACCTAAGCTTTTATAAGAGCACTAATACTGCTAAAGAGTTTCAATCCACTTTGCAAGGTTTTTTGACACTGTAATGTCATGAAAAAAACGTTTGTTTATGGCCACATAAAATGATAAGTGCGTCCCTGTTTTCTCTGTCGCAGCAATTACTCTGCATTAATCGGCGTGTGGATCTACGGATTCTTCGTCATGGTGCTGCTGGCGCTCGATTTTCTGTACTACTCGGCCATGAACTATGAGGTGTGCCGGGTTTACCTGGAGAAGTGCGGGTTGGGCGGCCGCTGGCTGAAACAGGCCCGTGGCCAGTGGCATGGCGATGGACAGGAGGAGAGAGACGGACGACCCGCTCAACCTGCTCAACCCGCAGCTCCCTCAGAACCTCATGAACACAGCTGCAGTCAGATCAGACACAGCCTGACGGGAGACACACAGACTGCACACAACACCACAACAGCCTGGTGAGTGAACCGCAAAGCACACACAAACCTGAAAAAAGTGTGCAGATGGAGCTTTCAGACGACGTCTTTCATACTTCTCTGCACCTTGACAGTCATAATTGTTTGGCAGTCAATGGGACAGGGACAAGCCTCCTGGTTTTCATCAAATGGCACCCCTGTAGCGAATCCATGTGTTTTTGCAAGATATGTATCCATATTTGCTTATTAACCCAACGTTCATGACAATAGAATGCCGTTTAGCATAGAATGCCAAAAAAAAAAACCTGTAAGCAATTAGGATTTAAACATTGTTAAACTTGTAATATTTTCCAAAATTAAGTATTAAAAATAATTGCTTATTTTAAAAATATTTGCATTTCTACTTGGAAGGCACCACAGGTGAAAAGTATTAAATAAATAACATACATCGACTAACAGATACTTACCCAGTTGATTAAAGATCAAATATTTTTTAACAATGCAAATGATGCATTATCTAATTAAATATGGGCTAATTTGCATAAACGTATAGAAATGTGAACATTTGATAAAGCCAGAATAAAAGTTATTGTTTAATTTTGTAGGCATACGTTTTTTTTTTTGGTTATCTATTCATAAATTAGAAAATACTGTCAAAATAAATAAATAAATATATATAAAATGTGTAAATATTTATGAATAAATGATTCTGTCAAAAACCTGCACAATAAAACTGTAAAGTGTGATGTAAACGCTACTAAAGTGGAGGTTTCTGGTTCAGTGCCTGAGAAAAAAATTAAAATCTACAGATGCACATAGATAAAATTTAACCAAAAAAATACTTGAATGAGTATTTTGGATATTTTCATTCCACTAGTCTTGAAGAAGATAAGTAAAATAATGAAATATATCAAAATTAAGCAGTGCATGAAAAAAAAGGTTTTCCCTTCAGTGTCTTGCCTTAAATAACCTCCAATTTTGCTTTTCTTGACAGAAAATGAGGGACACGTTAAAAAATATTATAGTGGATTGAGGTTAAATTGTACTAAACCTGAAATATTTTGAGCACACACTCTTTCATAATCCTCAAACTTCACAATCCATGTAAACTGAACCCCACGTCCTCAACACACACACACTGACGGGTGTATATCCTCTCAGGGGATGCTGCGCGGTTACACATAATTGGCCATGAACCAGATGCATCATCATCATCATCCCGAGCTGCAGATCCAACGCTTTAAAAATACCTTTTTCTACACAAACAGCAGATCCGTTTGCTAGCAGAACTAGGTCACAATCAAGAATCGTTTTTCTGTTGCTAGGACTGCTGTCCTTGATTCTGACATATACAGGTCAAAAACATTAGAAAAGTAAACAAAACTTCACTACAGACTCTTAAAATATATATAATAAAGTGCTTCTTTAGTTGAAAAAGCTTCAAGTCACAAGGTTTTGTCTAGATCCTATGAGTGTGATTTTTACTGTTGTTTCAATTTATTGTAAATAGAACTTAGAGTAAAATTAACTGATACATTAACATTATTTTTTGCTTATTGATCATCATTTACTGTATCACTTCAATATCGCTGTTCAACATTAACAGATTCTTGTATATGCTGCAACAGTGAGTGAAAGATCATAAATAATAATATATACATAACAAATATTCAAAGTACACATTATGTAAACAAAAACCTATTTTTGATGCGAATAATCGCAATTAATCATTTGACAGCACTAACATAACACAAGTGCATAAATATTATGAAATATTATGAAGATGATCTTATTAAGTAAGTTGATACATTTATAGCTAGCCATTATTATTAATAAATATAAAATTTATTTGTTTATTTAATTTGAGTGCTTCAAACTTATTTCAGTTTGTTTCAGCAAAGTTTCTAAATCAGCGAATTAAATATCATATCTGTCTAAAAATAAACATTAAAAAAGATGTTAAAAACTGTCACATATTGTGTGTGTGTAAAGAACTGTGTCTTTTTTTTTTTTACTAAATCAAACATAAATAACTGTAAGAATAATACAATTATTTTTCATATTCATCTATATATATGCTGCAACAGTGAGTGAAAGATCATGAATATTTAATGAACACTGATGCAGTTGGTTGTCTGTTGCTAAACAACCAGCATTCTATTGTTTGCTATCATTTCATACTATGACAGTCACAATACAATATTGTGGTTACAATACTAGTTAAGAAACATTTTACACTGCAAAAAAACAAGTTTTCTCGTTTTGTATTTTGATTTTGTTTTTAAGTACAGATATCAAATCATAAAATCATTGGTCATTCGGTTTTTATTTATGTGGTTGTGCTGAGTGGCCCAGCCCACAGTGAAATCTCATTGGTCGAATACTCTGTATTTTCTTCAGATATGTTCTGATTGGCTGAGATTTGATTGGTTTATGCAGTATTTTTGCTTTCAGTGGAGACAGAATGAAAAAAAATGCTTACATGTATTTTTGTCATTTTCCAGTTAAAAAAAAAAAAAAAAGATTTTTTTCTTACCTCATTGGCAGATGTTTTTTCTTGTTTCAGGCATAAACAAGACTTAATATTTCAAGTAATTTGCTTGATATAATAATGTTTAGATATTTGTACTGAAAAACAAGACAAAAGTACTGAGGAGGAGCATCATTTATTCAGAATACCATGATTTGTGCCCCCACATACAAATTTGAAATGAGTAAATGATGGCAGATTTTATTTTTGAGTGGCCTATCAGTTTAAACATAGTTTGACAGGTCTTTAGTGTCTCAAACACAACTCTTGAACATCTCTGAAGTAGCTCTGAACTCCAGCGACTCATCCGTGGGTGTGTGTCTGAGAAGGAGCGCAGACAGACACACACTATTCTCTTACAGTGCACAAGTGTGTCAGCAAGACGCTGTAGCCCTGTTAGTCTGAGTGAATACCCATCTAATTAAGCCTGTCGTTTGTGCTGAACCCTCTCATTAACAATCACAGGAGTCTCTGAAAGCTTCAGCCTCCGAGCGGAGACTTTAAAACTGCTGCGAGACAGATAAACGAGAAGAAGATGACACCGCGATTTCATGTGTGAGCTTTAAACCAGACACGACTCCACAAAGCTTCAAGCGATAAATCACGTCTTTATGCAAAGTTTAACCGATCGTGACATCTGACACGCTACATGACATTTTGCTGGTCGCTTGTTTTTTATTATGTGGTTGTGCTGGGTGGCCCCGCCCACTTTGAAATCTGATTGGTCAAAAACTCTCCATATAACGTGTCGCCATACATTCTGTTTGGCTGAGATTGACTGATTCGTGCAGCATTTTGTCTTTCATTGGGTATAGAATTTAATTATTGATGCTGGAAAATGTTATTAAGAAATAAAAATATACCACTGGTATAATTTTACTATATTATATATAGAATAAAAATATATCTATATTAGTTCTGTCAGTTGACTAATTGCATCCAAAATAAGTTTTGTTTGCGTAATGTGTGTATCGTGTTTATTATGTATACATTAAGACACACACATACAGCATATATTTTTAATCATATAAATTATATAATACATAAATAGAACTAATTTGTTTTCTTTAAATTTGACTTTAATACATACAAGTGTGTATATTTATATATACATAATAAATATACAAAGTACACACATTATGTAAACAAAAACTATTTTTTATGTGAATAATTGCAATTAATCATTTGACAGCACTAATATATGTGTGTGTGTGTGTGTGTGTGTGTGTGTCTGTAAAGAACTGTCATTATTTGTTTTACTAAATGAAACATAAATAACTGTAAGAATAATACAATTATTATTCATATTCATCTATAAATGTATTATTTATTATTATTTTATAAACATGTTTAAATAATACAAAAACAACAAAATAAATTGTCTTATTATTATAGTACTCATTTATAGTAAATTATTGTAAGTCTAATTATTTTATATCTATGAATTTATAATAATAATAATAATAATGTGTGTATAAAACATGTATATTATATTTATTTGTATATTCAAATATATTTATTTGTAAATTAGTTCTATATACATTTATATATTTATATATGTATATTTATTTATAAAGTTTTATATATATTTGTTATTACAGTTGTTAATATTTGTCTATATACAGTGGGTACAGAAAGTATTCAGACCCCCTTACATTTTTTTAGGGTGCTTCTACTAAATACTGAGCAAAGGGTCTGAATACTCAGGACCATGTGATATTTCAGTTTCTCTTTTTTAATAAATCAGCAAAAATATCAACAATTCTGTGTTTTTCTGTCAATATGGGTTGCTGTGTGTACATTAATGAGGAAAAAAAATGAACATAAATGATTTTAGCAAATGGCTGCAATATAACAAAGAGTGAAATGTTTAAGGGGGTCTGAATACTTTCCGTACCCACTGTATACTTGTGTGCGTGTGTGTATTAAATAACAACAACAACAACAATACACTATCTTATTTTTATATATGTGCAAGCATTAATATAACTTAAATCACATACAATAACAATTCATTGTAAGAATAATACAATTATTTTCGATTTATATATCTATAAAGTTTTTATTTCTCTCTGAAGTCTATAGTAAATAAGTTCTTTAGTGTATAGTGGCATTGAAAAAGCACAGCATGTTATTGTACTAACTGAGAACATGAATTGCCTTTCATAAGAGGGCTCAGGGTTGGATGGTCGAGATCTTTAAAGCCCCTTCCCCAAGAGCATTGTGGGAATTTATTGAATTGAGTCCAGCTCAGAGGGGAACATCTGTTAGCGAGGAAAAAAGAAAGAAAAAGACGACCACAAATGGAGGTCCCTGACCAAAATAGAACTAAGAGAATTCAATTACTGCTTACAGTCTATTCATAAAGCCGTTTATATGGCTCGAATCACTCTCTGCCCGTTTACTGTGTTTTTATTTGAGGGCTACGTGCCGTTTCCCTCCTGCTGGCCTGAGAAAACACTGCCAGGGTCTTTAAATGGCATTTGATTCTTATATTGTGTGATCTAGAGAAGGGCAGGGGCCCGGGGGAATGATGGGGGGAAGATCTTGTGTGTACGCTCTGCAACATCTGGTTTGACTGACGTGCCATGCATGGGAATCAGCTTTAAAAGCCTATAAACAGGACACATTTTATTAAGAGCCATATTTCAGTGCCCCCTTAAGACACATTGAGCTTCTCTGATGGTTTATGCGATTAGATCCTGGTTGCTCAGAATATCAGATTGATGGTTTTTTGGACGCTGTCAAAAAACGTTTATTGCTAGGTTGTTCATTATTGCTTTTAGGACATTGCTGAAATCTCTTATGAATCTCTAAATGGCACACGTGGGATTACAAAGGTCTTTGTCTTTGCTTCTCAGACGTTTCTTCTGACAAAAATGTCGATTTGTTGCTGTCAATGAGAAACAGATGTAATGAAATAACCAATTTAAAGAAGGGTTAGGGAATAAAAATACGGTAATGGTTCTGAGACACACCCTCTGTTGCATTCTTACAATAATATGAATGTGTTCTTTGCTTCATACACACAGCACAATCATCGGAGTTCAATTTCCAAATTAATGATCGAGTCTGGATGTTTTTTTTTTGCGAATCACAAACATACAGAATCGCACGCATTCAGCGTGACCAATAATTTCCCATTTCAGAGAGAATGACTTCTTTGTACTGGTTCTTTTTAGCAAATCCACAAACGTACAGCAAGACTGGTGAAGTCAGATTCTGACTCTTAGGAGTCAATTCTCTAGAACGAATCACAATATACAGTGTGACCAGTATAGTCAAATTCTCAACAGAATGACTCTCATCAACTGGTACTTTTTCGATTTCAGAGAGAATTAATCTTGAGAGTCATATCTTAATAGTGAACCACAAACATACAGTAGGCTTGCCGCGATAGACGGTGTTGGCGGTGATACCGGTGTTAAGCCACAACACTGGTTACGTCACTTGGCCACCATGACACCGTCCCACACCATCGTTTTGATTTATTTATATTAAAAAAATCATTTAGTTCTGTGATTTATCACATTAGGAGAGTGAGTCGAGCTGACTGACAAAAGTGAGGTGAGACAGACAAGACGATGACGGAAGAGTTTCAAAACAAAATGCAAAAGAACCTATTAAAATATTTTGGATTTTGAAAAGCCTGTTGACTTCTGCCATCAATCTAAGTGATAATGGAAGGTAAAAAAAAAAAACGTTTTTCTCATTTATTTGGTACCACGGTTTTTGGTGGTATTTGTTTTATTTAAACTGTATTTTTTTCATTATTTTACATAAAGGTGTATTTTAGATTTCAATGGTGTAGCTATTTTTATTCGTTTTGTTAATAAAACTTC
>JAUMHE010000085.1:3209940-3230067 GCA_032359235.1 Enteromius mattozi | reverse complement strand
CTCTGTTCTTCTATTTGATAATGTTCAGTGCTTTGCTACAATCTGTATTGTTAAAAGCGCTATATAAATAAAAGTAACTTGACTTGACTTGATACTAACCACTAAGCATTAACTCAGCAATGTTGCTAAAAATAAATCAGCTTTGCATCACAGAAATAAATTACATTTTATGACATTATAATAGAAAATGGTTCTTTTAAATTGTAATATTATAACCATTATTTTGTTTCATTTTTTACTAATCAATTCCTTCTACTCTTTTTTTTTTTTTTTTATATAACAGAGACTGACCAAATGCAAGGACCATCTGCTGGAGGAAGAAGTGCATTGTGGGAAGTGTAGTACGTGCCCCTGCCATATGGACCTACATGTCACAGGGGCCTGTTTGCCCCAAGCTTCTCGATGTGGTCCACATCTCACAGAGCACAACCTTCAGCCCCTCAACAAACCCAGAACCTCAGCTCAGAGCCAACTGGAAACGGTCCAGTGGTGGAACGAGAGATTCTGAAGAGCGGCTGTACTGAGATTTGTGCACAACTCCACAACCAGACTTCGGACCGAACTGGACACAGAACTCACCCAGGACATCTCTGGAGGACCTATGTAGCAGTTTTGTGAGCTGCTCTGGATTAAACTCTCTGTAACTGTGCAGTGTCGGTTTATTTATTCGTAGTCAGGGAAAACGTTGAGTGATGAATGAAGACATCAAGCATCATTTAAAAGATCCAAGCGCTCTCATGACTTAATTCTAGAAGTTTAATGATCTTTTTGCGGTAAATATAAAAACTCACATGTCGTGGGTGATTTTGCAGTGAAGATGTGAAATGAAATAGTACGGTGAATGTCTGTTTTTGACTACTGTTGTGATTTGACATTTTCTCATCTGTAACAATCAGTGAGGTAGCAAACTGTGTTAAATTGCATTTTTTATCCCCCCTCCCCCCCATATTTTGTTCCATGCCCTGTAGAGTTCATTGTGTATGTTTGTCAGGTTTTTTAGAGACCTAAAGAGGTTTTGTTCAGCGGTATGCACTCTATTATTGATATTGATCGGTTGAATTCATTTAGACTTTAGTTTCTGAGTGAAATGCCAAAATAAAAAATTGCACACTCCATTGAACATGACAAAGCAGACAGTCACACACTTACAGAAAGGTCAGAAAAGAGGAAACGTTTTTTAAATGGCCTTGGTTTGCCTTGGTTTTGTAAGGAAGGCGCCACCCAGCTAACAATGTTTTGCTAAGTTTCACATTAAGTTCCCATTAACATGTTATTTCTGCATGTTGTCTAAATATTCAAAATGTAAACTTATATTATATTTAAAAAATGTTTTGTTATTTGAACATTAAGAGAGCATTCCATTTTTAGAATTCTCCAAAAATTATTGGAATGTTACTTTTGCTACTCTGTTACATCAAGGTTCTAAAACAAGTAGTAACATTTAAAAAACAGATGAACATCCAAAAAAAACATTCCATGAAAAATGTATAAATAATGTCTTTGTGCTAACATTTTGGGAACATTATTAAAGACCAAATAACTCTGAATGAATATTCTATTATTCTTACTGGAAGAACATTTGTTCATAACTTTAAATGAACCTTGCCAAAATATTAGCCAAAATTCTAAAAACAATCATTGTTAGCTGGGTGTTAGCTTCTAATGCCTATTAAAATTTAGCAAAACTTGATATAGCTGAGTAGAACATGTTCCTTTATCAACATGCTCGCTTGTTCTGGAAGAACATTACGGTCAGCCGATCAGATTTCAGATTCTAAGCTTACGGCATTTTCATCAACCAATCATTTGTCTATGATTTTTGGATTTGGTCAATGATTGTTTAATGGTAACTTTCCAAGAACAAAAAAAAACTACCAAAAAATACTTGGCTAATTTCCAGATTTCATCGAAAACAGAACAAGAGTGTTCAAGAGTAACATAAACTTACTTCACGTGCACTGATAGAAGCACGCTGAAGTCTATAAACAAGCTCTTCAGTCTTGGATTCTGCACCAAACTGGTTACAGCGTGTTTTGAGCAATAAGTTTAGAATATGTCTGTTGATTGAAGCACACAATGCAGTTTTTGGCAGACAGCAGTCCAATTACACCCATACAGCAGAACAGTGCCATCGTGGCTGTGGCTTCACCATCTTTGTACTGAAGTAATTGGTGGTTCAGAAATGAGCTCAAGGTGGAGGTGATCAGATGAGATTACGGGAAGGAGATGTGATCTCTGGTTTCAGCAGGTGTGAGTTTAATTATGGTGTCAGTTGGCAGGAGGATTGACTGTGATTCGTCATCTATTCTAGAGAATATGGAAACTCTGCTGAAGATGTTTGGGCATTGCTAGGCCTGCATGAAATCACTGCCCACAGATTTTTGCAAAATTCACTCATTATTTACAAAGCTTGCACCCCGGTGTGTTTGTTTACTAAAAATTTTGTTAATCTGAGAATGCTTTCAGCTCAGTTTGACATATTTTCCAAAATTTAAATCATTACACAAAACGCAACTTTTTTTTTCTTTGGCCACAATTAGCAAAAATGCACAACCAAAAATTTGAATATGCTGATTCTGTGTGGGCTTAGGCATAGATAACATGTCCATGTCATGTTTCACCTCTAAAATCAAAAGGAATAAATAAGAAACCCTATTTTACATGAAGAAAATGAAGAATATTGCTAAGACCAATTCAGTTTTAGCACTGCTTTTGCATTATAATCATTACCAATACATGATTCTAATTACAATACTGTATTTTTTCTTAATTACAGTAATAATAATAAATACAATTTAAAATGAAAAGCAGTACAATAAATTTTATTTTTTATATATATATATATATATATATATATATATATACATTTGCTTTACACTAACAAGAAGGTCATGAACATTAATTATACAAAACATAAGAAATTGAAATTGAGTTTAAATAAGCTTTGTTTTCTTTAGGCAAAATATAATTTCTTATTTTCTATAAGTCAACTATATTTGACGTTTTCTGAAAATGCCTAATATCCAGGAGTTTTTATTGAGATTTCTATTTTAAGCGACCACAACAAAACTGCACTAATGGTGACATTTTCTGATTGCTAGTCATACTAAATAATTTGACTGAACTCGTATCAGGGATCGACACACAACAGGTGGGTTTTAAACAACCTTTTGCCACCCTCCATGAGTCATATTCAACCTTTAATCAACCTGATGCTCTAGGAAACAAGGAAAGTCATCATTACCATAATTGGATTCTCATTACGGAAGCATGAACTGAAAGGCGAGATTTGCTGTAAGTGATTGCAACTCTTAAGTCACAGCTGGAAAAGCGTTTCACGTTCAATAAATTACAGTGTTTACCTAAGAAGTCCAACGTCGCGCTCCAGTCTCTCCATCAACAGTTGCCTTACTGTCAATCTTCACCTGTCCGTACGGCTTTGTGGCTTTACCTCGCAACAGGTGGTCTGGTAAACACACAAACAAACCCAACTCTCATCATTGTTTCAGTGGGTACTATGTACAACGTAGCATTATGTTATACTTTGTACAACACAGGAAAAATAAACTTTTAGGAAGTTCCGATTTTTGTTTGTGTTGTTCTTACCCACAGTTTGGGTTTCTCGGTGAAGCATCATCTCCAGCAGTGACTCAGACGCCTTTCTTGCTCTAGGCATGAGATGATGAGACATCATCAGGGGGTTTCAGTCATACGTTGCTGGTGTCTGTATTCATTTAAGCCATACGCCGCCTTCAGAAAACCCTCTCATCAACCCTAAAAATCCCCCCACCACTGCAAGTCATTAAATGTTTGGGAGAGGGCAAACTGGACAGGGACAGATATGTGGTGTCTCACAGGTTCATAATCAGAGCGCTGTAGAGTTCTAGATGGGGTGTCATCTGGTCACTCGGGGTCATTACGTAGGCTGCTTTTGAAGTTACTAATGTGAGAATTTCTAGACATTTTGTCCATCTGTCTGTCCAAGCCACCTACACGTCTCTATTGCAATCTGCTTCCTTACTGCTCACCGTCCTACAGATTTCATTCAGTTTTATGACACTAACACCCACGGCAAGGGATAAGAAAGGCTGAAAAATTGCTGTTATGAATATAAACGAATAACAAACGGGCGTTAGGATGAAAAATGTCAGCCTCTTATACGTTCTCTGCTCAGTAACAGCAATGGTAAAAAATTACCCCAGGGCAATTCACCATTAAAACGCCATCAGAGCATCCATCCACCCGCACCTCGAATCCCAGCCCATTCGCTGAGAGGAGACTCTCTTAAACCGCAAATAATGCTTTTGCCATTTAGATTAAATGGAAGTCATTCACCGTATCCAATTTGAGAGAACACACATTAAGGAAATTAAATTACGGGGGTGGATGGAGAGTAGTCTCTGTGAGAGATGCCCTTTGCTGTTGACGTCAAGAATATGAGCTTGAGTTTCTCCAAAGTTTAGAAATAATGTGTATATTAAATGTATAATTTAACTTACATTTGTAGCAATAGACAACAATACATTGCATGGGTCAATATGATCCATTTTTCTTTTATGATCAAGTAAAGGTCATGTTCCATTAAGATGTCCTAACATAAATACATCAAAACCTCATTTTTGATTAGTAATATGCTTTGTGAAGAACTAATTTGGACAATTTTAAAAGCTATTTTCTCAATATTTAAATTTTTTTACACACTCAGATTTTCAAATAGTTGTATATCAGCCAAACATTGTTCTATCCTAAACATTAACATCAATGGAAAGCGCATTTACTCAGTTAAATAAACAAAATAGACTGGTTTTGTGGTCCAGGGTCACATATTTTAACGATTTTATCTAAGTGTTATAACTAACGAGCTATGAAAATGCACATTTTCGCTCTGGATTTAAAATAAAAAAACAACTGACTTGCCTGAGGTAAAATGTATCGTCACGTCACAGTTTGTTTACAAGCGCTTAGGCTAATTGACATCTTTTCGTGGTTGAAACATTGATTAGGCGACTACATGAGAGTTTGCAAGTTTCAGAAGTTGTAAGTTGTGCATCTTTTAACATACCTTCTTTCGTTCATTCATGTTTTTCATAATTAGCAGAGGAAGAGACGGTCGCTTCCCGCGCGCACCTTCTGCTGCTTCCGCTTGTAGCACAACAATCTGTCGCGCGACACTGGAGAGCGTCAAAATGAGTTTGAATGTTAAAGTTAGATTTTATTTATTTATTGTTACAGTTTTTATAGCGTAGAATGAGGTTTATTTAAAATAAATTATTTGTTTATTTATTTTTATTTATTACACAAACTGCTCTTCAGAATCAAAGCGCGTCACACAGGCGCGCGCGTACACACACTCACACACAGTCGAGAAGTCTATAAAAGAAAGTGACATCGTTTCACAGCTTCTAGATATGCCACTTTTATTTGAAAACAAGCTGCAAGTCAGCAGAAAACTGTTGAGCGATACATTAAGACTAATGCACATCTGTCCAACAGGGGGGAAAAAAACCATTGAAAGTAGAAGAGTGAAAAGGTGACATTAAATTGAAGCTGTCAGCATCCAAAAGCAATTTCCATGATGAGATGAGTGGCCATGTTCTCTCATCTTCTCTCTGAAGCCTCTTCAGTGGTATAGACACTCTGTACAATTGCTTCTAATGTGTTCTAACACTCTGAGTGCCAAAGTAATCTGACTGTCAACTCTATGCCATGATTTTTAGTCAGAAGAAAGACACACATTTATAGTGAATGTGATTATTTAAAGCATCCTGAAAGGTTTTATTGAATTGCAAGGTCTGGAGTCGCTAGATTATTTGTTTTTGTGCCTCTTGAATAAGTAATACAGCACTTTCACAGTGGCTGGAACATCTTGGGAGACAATATCTGTGAGGAACATGAGAAATGAGCTTATTATTGAATGAACAACAATCAATGCTAACAGCTATTCTCTGCTAAGTACATAAAACAGCTGAAATATGGCTTGTTCCAGCAGTTGCGCACATATCCTTTATGAAGTGTTAATGCATTGGGAAAAAATAAATTCAAGATGGAAGCTGAAGTGTGAGAGTTTGATCTGTCATAAAATGATTACCTTGAGGGTCAACTGACTGAACGGGAAGTCCTTGGTCTATGAGAAGATCCAATGCAAGCGTCACATTATGAAGCTGCGTAGGCGAATAAACAACAAGGACAAAAAGATCAAGCATTTTTTAAACAAACAACTAAATGTAATGCAAAACCCGCAACACTGCATATTCTCCTGTAACTGTGAGATCATTAGTTTTGATTTCTGTCGTTTCCATTACCCTCGGTTTTTCAACATGCCTTATGCTGCTGTGCTGTCATATCCACAGTCATCCTAAGAGACGTTAATTATACAATGGCGAGACATTTTCTGGAGATGCATGTGAACTTACGCTGAAGTAAAATCCTATAAGCCTGGATTAAATGGTGCTTATTGTTGTAGAGCGAAATGGAGTTCACTAACAACATGGTTCTCTTGTTTCAAAACTCTCAATGTTTTCTCAGGGTCTCACCATTTCCGAGCTCCCGACAGGACAAAGGAAGAAATCGCAGAGTGGAATGAAGTAGCCCTCCAACTGACCAATCAACAAGAGCAGAATCACTCCATCTGCAAACTAACAAAATCACATTATAAAATCATAAACATAAAAACATGACATCAAAACAAGACTTATAAAAAATTTTTTTTAAAAAATTTCATTTTAAAAAGTCAATTCCATCTTGTCCTCTATCATCAAAACCCACCAATATATTTGGCTACAACTATTTAGGAATGTTTTCACTTGTAAACGGTGCTTGTTCTATGCATATTTCATCTGAATCAGGAGAGAATCACATCTTAATGATGTGTTTGTTTATTAGAAACAAGCTTCACAAGACATTAAAGGGTTAGTTCACCCCAAAATGAAAATTCTGTCATTAATTACTCACCCTCATGTCGTTCCAAACCTGTAAGACCTTCGTTCGTGTTCGGAACAGAAATTAAGATCTTTTTGTTATGTCTTCCACCATTTTGGAGAGTTGTTCATGTTTAGGGGAAAGAGTACGCATGCGTTGTGATACTCTCTAAAATAGCGGAAGACGTAACTCAGGGAAGAAGAATGATTGATCGCAAAAGTTGAGCTATTGATGTCACATCCTCTTTTACCGGTGTATTTACTATGTTTCTGGATCTGGGATCATTTCAGTTATGTTGCTGTCTATGGAGGCTCTCAGATTTCATCAAAAATATCTTCATTTGTGTTCAGAAGATGAACGAAGGTCTTATGGGTTTGGAACGACATGAGGGTGAGTAATTAATGACAGAATTTTCATTTTGGGGCGAGCTGACCCTTTTATTGATAGACTTGAGTGGTGTGGATTACTTGTGGATTATTAGGGACTTTCGTACCACTTTAGTTCCAGAACTAAAAGTACGGTACTAAAGTGCTGTGATGATTTTGCGCAAACTATTTCCCAGTACCATTTAAAAGGTTGCATTCGCACCAACAGTGGGTACTAGAAAGTGACGTAAGTCGGTTGACAGTGATGTCATTTGTGCACAGCGTTCAACAAGGGAAACAAAAAAGATCTACGTAAAAAGAATTAAAAAAAAAAAACAGAACAACAACAACATTAACAACAAGAGGATGGAGGATGATGTAATCAGAGCTGTGTTTTTGTTGTGTCTCACGGGTTTCACAATAATAGTCATGGAATGTCGACGTCAAGCGATTGAAACAATGGACTAATCTCATTGTCATTGAGGCTGATAGAAGCAGAAAACACCGTAGACGAAGTCTTCAGCTTGATGCCATTTATAAAAGAAATAAGTTGATACAGTGTTTACACAGTACATGTTTACACAGCATTTTAAATCATGGTGGGTGAGGGCGTTTTCGTACGCGTTTAGCCAATCAGTGTACACTTAGGTCACTCAGTTCCTAGTACTTTTTTAGACCCTACTCTGAAGTAGGAACTAATTTAGTTAATTCAAACAAAGTTCCTGAAACTAAAATCGTTCCTAGTTCCTGTGGTGTGAACATGCCAAAAAGAAATTAGGAAGGCCCTATTGTGATGTTTTTATCAGCTGTTTGGACTCTCATTCTGACGGCACCCATTCACTGCAGTGGATTCATTGGTGAGTGATGTTATTCTAAATTTTATACATCTGACGAAGAAATAAACTATTGGATGGTCTAAGGATAAGTATATTTTCAGCTAATTTAATTCTTAATAAATTTTACTATTTATTTTACTTCTAAGTTGTAAAAATAAAAATTGCAACATGAGGTCTTTAAATTGGTTTGCACACCTGTTTGTCGAGGTCGGTCACATTCAGTCCCAGAGATGACATGTTCTTATTCACAAAGTGCAAAATAGCCTGTAGAAAAGAAAACTTAATGAAGCTGTGTGGAAGTTGTGTGTCAAAGGCTACATTTAGAGACGTGTCGAACTGGATCCCAACCTTTTTCACGGTCTCAATTTTGTGAGCCTCCAGCTTGAAGAGCTCATCAATGGGACATTCCTCTGCAAAGACAGTGCAAGAGAGAGATTAAGAAGTGAACGCTTTCTTCTTTATACGCCTCCACTATCTGAAAGTTACTGATGCTTATAAATATGGAAATGAAGCGGCTCAGAGTTCAGCCTCTGTTTGACTTACTGTTAGATTCTCCCTCTAGTGCTTCACTGGAATTACTGCGGAGACACACAGCAGACCATGAAAACATTGGTTTGGCCGGTGTCAGAGATTCAAAGTGCAGTAAATGTTTAATAGGGAAGGAGGATCTTCACAGACCTTTGAAATGTGATGAATTCTGTCTGCTTGTCTGCCTTGATGCCACTTTTTGTGACCTGTTTAACAAATTAGATTTTAATGAATGCTGACAACATGAATATTTAACATCTGTAATGTAATTTAACTGCTCAGTGAATATTCAAAATGAATAATGTGGGACTTGATTCCATTTGGATCTGATTGAATGATGGATATAGGCTCCTATATAGGCTCCTGGTTAATGTAATTTTTCTCTGAATGTGCAGCTTTGATTAGATGAGCAGAAAAAGTTTGTTTTTTACACAAGCAGAATATTTTTCTTGTTTTAATAAAATGCATATTAATTTTTCAAATAACATGCAATGCAGAAAATGATATTATTTTTTCATTATAATACGCATATTGATTTTTCAGTTAATACATTTTTTTTTTTTTTTTAAAGTTTGACATTTCAAGCATATAAGCTCTTCATCAGTATGCAAAAGTTTTTTTAAATTAATTTGGTGTTGCCGACTTTATATTTAAATTTTCCTACTTGTTTTTTAGTCAAGCACCTATTTTGTTTGCTTTTTGGTAAACAAATGAAGCAATTTTTCATTATAATATGCAGATGAAATTATATCATTTATATCATATATAATCATTGCAGTGATTGACAAATATTATGAATAAATTATTATTTTTTTTTCATATATATAGAATGATAAATGTACAAAGAATTATAACATAATTTTTCTTTATAATATTCATATAGATTTTTTAGAAATATGATTTGATGAGCTGTGAAAAAAATAATACATATATATTAATTTATAAAAAAAATATGCAGTAATGAGTTGTGAAAATTATGAAAACAATTGGTCAATTTAATATGCACATTAATATTTGAAATAATATGCAATGATTTCAGTCTCCATTATAATATTAATATTAATTTTTTAAATAATATGCATGAAATGTTATGAAAAATTTCATTATAATATGCAGTTATTTTCCAATATGCAATGAAGAATTGAGGAAATACATGAAAATAATTGCACTTTACACTATGCATATTCATTTTTGAAAGATAAGATGCAGTGATAAATTGTGAAAATTATGAAAACAAATTATCTAGATGATATGCATATTAATATTGTATATACCAGAAGACAAGAATATGAGACCATATGTGGATTTCTTTTAAGTATGAACATGCAGAACATCTTAGCAACACCCTGGCAACCACCTAAAACAGTAATATTGTGGTGGTGGTGTTTCTTTAATATATGGCCTGTGTATTTTTGATACATTATTTCAGGTTACACATTCAAATAATTTTAATACTAATCAAATCACCTCACACTGGATGATCTCCACGCTGACGTTTACAGGCAGTACCAGATCGGGTTGGAAACGCCTCGCCATAGCAACCAGAACATGCAATGTAGCCAACAGGTCTCTGCTGTGAATGACTGACAGATTTGGGTGGGAGGACAGTGGGCATATGCTTATAAATATGTAAAATAGGTCAGTAACAACAGCTGATCTGATTGGCTTACGTTTAACATTCCATTTGGCTGTTTCCTCGTTCACCTCTAAGGTCTCGTTGAGAGCTGTCAGGATCACCTCTAGTTTCCGTACCTGTGCGTCAGTGCTTAACGCGATCTCCTCTACATGTAACTCAACACCTGCTAACCTGCCTGAGACAAAACATACACAGGGTGACCTTTCAACTCAAAAAATTAAAGACTTTATTTTTATGACAATTCAACCGTAGTTTACCCAAAAATTAGCTAAGAATTTACTCACCCTCAGGCCATCCAAGATGAGGATGAGTTTGTTTCTTCGTCAGAACAGATCTGGAGAAATTTTGCATTACAGTGAACGGGTGTCGTCAGAATGGAGAGCTGGAAAACATCGCAATAATCCACAAATAATCCACACCACTCTAGTCCATCAGTTAATGTCTTGTGAGGTGAAAAGTTGTGTTTGTAAAAAACAAATCTGTCATTAATTTGTAACTTCAAACTGTTGCTTCCTAAAAACTAAAATACGAGTCCTTTGATATTGCTTTCTTCAGTGAAAAAGTCATCTTGTCTGAATCAGGAGAGAAATATGCACAGATCAAGTACTGTTTATACTAGTCCAAACAGTTCCTAACAAATATGTGGGTGGATTTTGATGTGAGATGGACTTTATCACTGTAAGAAGCGTTTTTGTGGATTAATGACTGACAGAAGTGACAGTTTGAAGTTAAAATTTCTTTATAGGAAACACACACTTCACAAGATGTTAATTGGAATGTGGATTAGTTGTGGATTATTGTGCTGTTTTTATCAGTTGTTTTGATTCTCATTCTGACGGCACCCATTCACTGCAGAGGAGCCATTGCTGAGCAAGTTATATAAAATGCTACATTTCTCCAAATCTGTTCTGATGATGAAACAAACTTATTTACATCTTTCAGCTTCCACATTTTTAGCATGTTTTCATTTTTGGGGTGAAATATTCCTTTAAGTATCTGAGCTTCACCCAGTAATGTGCATGTTAATCATTTTGCTCCTTTGACGTGATTCTTACGTAACAGATGATGAAGAACGAGTCCATCATAGAGGTCTTCCTCCAGTGATCGCACCACAATGTGTTCAACTTTCAGGGTTTTGTTGATCCATTCCACCAAAACCTGCCACAAAGCACCAGGGAAAATCTATATTCTTAATATCTATATAGGGATATTCAGACCTTCCTCAGGAAATTATGTTCTCTCTGAGATCACTTGTTAGTAGAGTCAACAGACATTTTTAATACCAGAAATCTTCCACTTATCAAACCTGAGCATTAGTTATGCCACACCACCCTAAAAGGTTAAGTATCTCACCTCTTTAAGTTTGTTGAGTTTGGGGTCTTCTAAAGATGACGGTTGAATGATCATTCTTTTCTCTCCTCCTTAAAACCCAAATTAAAACACATAATTTGCCAAATTATCATGCTCAGGATGCACATTGGCTTTTAGCTAAACACTGGGTCTGTCCTTTATAATAGACTGTGACTGCATCCTAATTCATATATAAGTAATATTAATAGAAAATTCATTTAAAAGAGCTGCATACAGTTTCAGTTAATTAAACTCAGTTAGACCACACCCTCCAAAGAACTGCCATTCAATTCAGTTTCAGCAACCTCATACTTGTAAACATGAACGGAAAACATTTTCTCACTGGACATATATTCTGAATGCCTAAATCTACCACAAATATTAAATATTATTATTAAAACATTAATATTACACCAAAGTAGAAACATTAGAGCTGGAATTATCTCCAGTTCCCTCTTTGTACTGGAAATGGCAGGTCAAGTTGAGTGCATTGCATTGTGGGATACAGGCTACTGCACTGTTTAGTGCGCTCTAAGTGTATACCATGCATAATGGTATATCTAGAAGGGTATTCCATGCATATAGAACATTTACATGTTGTGCACAGTATACTGCATAAAAATGTAAATAGTAGCCTACTAAAACAAGTGTGGTTTCAAACACACGTTTAAGTTATATGTAATGTAATGTGAAAAACTAACAAAAAAATTAGTTTTCCCCGTTAGTATTGAAAAAGGCTACATCCTTAAAGGGATAGTTCACCAAAAGTGAAAATTATCCTGTCTTTTACTCACCTTTGAAGCATCCTTATTACTAATTATCATTTATTGAATATACTGTTGTAATATGCTGTTGCTTAAAATTGTGTACACTGTATTATGATGCCTATCAGTTAGGCCTGTATACACTGGCGGGTGACGCATGAAGAAGTCACACTGACAGTTGTTAAAGCACACTGCTGTACGATTAACTAATATCTTTTTGTGTTTATTAACTTTGCAGAGTGTCAAGAAATTAAAAAACTCATATGTGCCACCAGATAACATTGACTCTTCTGTGTGTGCAACACTTGTAATTCATGACTGACGTTTTGTACCACTTGTTTATTATTTAATGTTTATTATAACTCCGATTGGATTCGTCTGAAAGAAGAAAGTCACATACACCTAGGATGCTTCAAAGGTGAGTAAAAGACAATTTTGGGTGAACTGTCCCTTTAAGTAGTCTATAGTAGAAAGATAAATTAGGATGCAGTCCTGACAGTGTCATATGATGATGTGATGATAGCTCACCCTGACGACTGCCGAATTCTGCCTTTTCCTCCTCAGCTCCAAAGTCTGCCATTCTTTTGACTGTTTCAAAACACAGTTTCTGTCAAAAAGTGAACTTTATTAATAGTTTCACTCAGCAGACATTTGATTTCCAGCGCTTCTGTTTGAAAACCATGTGATGCTCGGGTTTCTGTCTGCGTGTTTGTGTCCTAAGGGAATTTCAAGGGCGCGATTCATCTCGAGGTTTTGTTTTCGAACGGACATTTTTATGGCTATGATGAAGTACGGCGAACCCAAGCCGACTTCAAACGTCAAAACACAAGGACGGAGAATCTCCACAACACACAGCAGACGTCTGCAGCTGATCTGAACGGAGGAAAACACACGGAGCTCCGAGATCTCTGCCTTCCTGCATCACGCACGCCAGCCCACATTGACATAACACAGACTGACGGGCAAAACATAAAGCTCTCTGACAACAAAAACATGCTGCGGGAGAGAAAAACAAGATGGAAAGAGAAAGAAACATCTCAAATCTCAGCCATCGCTTCCTCTTTAAAGCTATAGTTGGCCTAGAAATGAAAACTCTGGCATATTTCACAGTATATCTACAGTATGGAACATAAAATTTAATGGTGACCGTGTCCTTCAAGCTCCACAAAGCACATAAAGTCATCATAATTCTCATTTCAGAGAAACCTTTAAATGTGTAGCAATGAGGTAAAATTGAGAGTAAATTGAAACTAAGCAGATGTCTCTCCTCGCTAAAACCTTGCTGAAAAAAACAGCATATGCTGGTTAGGTTTGTTTTGAAGCTGGGATGCTGGTTTATGCTGGTCCTTTGCCAGCACATGACCAGCAAAACGACCAGCATAAACCAGTTTAAACCAGCATCCCAGCTTCAAAATATGCAGGGACGGTCTCAATAACATTTCAAATTATCCTTTGATATCAAAAATATCTTAATATTATCTTATACACTTCAAAGACCAAATTAGGCTATCTAAAATATGCTATCCAAATTCATTTTATGTAGCTTTACATTCATTTTCATCAATAATTGTATCAATTTTGATTCTCCAAAACAATTCTGATTTGGAGGCAAAGGTGATGCATAAACCTAAAAGAGAAATCCACGAAGTCTACTGAGATGCCATGAAAGATCAATACAGTACACAGTCTTGTTTGCTGTCAAAACCTTCACCTCAGCTCTCGCCACACGTCTGGAGAAGTCCTTCTTCTTTCAGATTAAATGTCGTCCAAACGGTCGTGTCACATTTCCTACAAGGATCGAGTAACTTCTACAACACAGCCGTCCATCTTTCTGAATCGACTAGAAACAAAAACAAGAACTCGTATACGGGTGAGGCCTGTTTCAAACACCAGCCAGGAAGTGGTTAGACACCGCTTCCTTTTTTGTTCCATTTTGTAATAGCACAGATCATCTAAACTGTCAGAAAGCGCATCAAACACAGAACCCCCTAACAAGACTGTACAGGGGTTTAAACATGATATATGAGTCAGTAACAGACACTAACGTTTACTATCAAACAGCTAAATAGTGATCTGATGTTTCCTCTCTTCAAATAACACGCTCCAGGTTTGAGAGCAACAATTGCATATATTTTCCACTCTCTCTTACTGTGATGGAGAGAACGCCTCCCTTTGACTAGAAAAACCAGAGGTAATTTGGGCCAGAGGGTTACCATGGTTACCATCCCAATGAATTCCCCCATTAAATGCAAGTTTGAATTCAGAACAAACAACTGAAAAAAAAAGACCCTCAAAGGAGCATCTGAAAACAACAGGGTTATTTAGATTCAGACTCGCCCATCTGTGTATGTGTTTACATTCTGCGTCATCCTTAGAGATACAATCATACTGGAAACTATGGTTTGCGTAGTCTCCAAAAAAACACAGTTTGCCCATGCGAAACTGATGTTAGGCAGTTGTGAAGGTTGCTATGTGGTTGCACAGGTGTTGTAAGTTGGTTGCCAGGGTCCCTTATGAGTACTCATTGGATTGTAGAGAGTTTAAAACAATATAGTTGTTATAACACAGTCTAATAACCTCTTACACTCAGGCAGTGATTGCTTCAGTGTTCTGGCTGGTTGCTAAGGTATTGTTATTCAGCAGCTGACAGTTAGGTCCAAATATCAGGTACATGTAATTAGATTATATTACATTTTAAAATATTAATACTCAGACTACAGCTACCTTTTTATTAATGTACTTGATTACATACTATGATTCGTAATTTAAGTCTTCTTTTTTTAACTTTCTAAAATAGCCTGCTCATGTGCATTCACAAAGTCTTCCAGTTTGGAGGACATTCACATAAAGACCAGTCACTCAGGTGACTATAATTACACAGAAAATTGATAGGCTGCACAGCATTTGACCACTGGATTTACAAAAATCATTTCACTTTTAGAAATGGTTTCTAAATATTACAACTTTGCATCACCTACCAATGAATTTATTAATTTTTGAATTATTATTCTGTGATTTATTATGACACATCCATGTCTTTGGGGGACTTTTGAACACATTAAAATGCACAAATTCAATTTACATGTAATGCAGGGTTCAAAGTCATCATTGAACCCATAATTTGAATTTAACTCCATTAATTGAATCATTAATGTCTCCTGCACAAACACAAACAGTTACGTGTCAACCTTTAATGAATATCATCTGGCAGCTGTGTAAATTTGTAACACTAAAGTGTGAGCAATACTAATAGTGATGCTTCATGTAGCACACAGCACTAAATAAATTAAAGGTACATTGTTGGTCTTTCTTAAGTCATAACGAATCACAACCGCAAATGAATGTTTAAACCTACGTGAGACACATGAATGTGAAATATTGATACGGACCAAGGTTTTTAAGCATGAATAATTCTGTGTACGAAAAAACATGTTACTCAACTGCTTATTTTGAAAAAACCTCTATAAACTAATTTTTTTAAAACCATCAAGAACAGCGAGTCAAAAATGTCAAAATTAATTAATTCCAGCACGTAGAAAGTACTTGTTTATTTGAAATAATTACAGCATTTCTATTAGAATAAAATACACAGTGCATTCCAGGACAAAAAGTCATTCCGGTGTAGTGCTTACAGCAGTGGCAGGCCTTGTTTGCGTAAGTCAAATGCAAGAAAAATAAAATATTTTAATGAGCTGCTACACTGACGCATCATTAAGGCTGAATACATTCGATTCTGGGCATAAATAAGCCAAATAATACAAAATATTTCATTCTTACGTACAAAAGTGACACCAGGGATGTGTGTGTATGTGTGAGCGCAGAAGTCCTGGCATCATTGAGGCATGTAGCGACTATCCTCAGATCTCTTTCAGTGTTACTCTGAGTTCTTGTAGTTGGTGAAAAGGTTGTAAAGCACCCTGAGTGTTGACTTTAGATTCAGGTTCACCACGTCTGCAGGACACAAACAACAGAATCGCTGTTAAACAGATGGAGGCTTGAATATATTAACTGTTATTGTGAAGGAACACAGTCAGGAGTGTGCTGCATCAACTGAGGAACATCTCCATCTAGTGGATAATGTGGGCAACATTATGAAACAGGTGCAGACAATGAGCTGGTCTGTTATGATGTCTAAATGATGCATATATAACGCTGATGTAACATTGCTGGCACTGATTTTTCTGGTACCTTCTGGTCTTGCTTTGGGTTTCTGTAGTCCACCATCTTGCATGAGCTCAAAAGCAAATGAGACATTATGCACCTACAAGACAAGAAAACACTAAAAATCATTTTCATAGTAAAAAGTACAAAGCCAGTTTTAAATGGCATAAAATAAAAAAATGTGAAAAGAATCCCATAACCAACACATAATCAGACTTAAAGGGATAGTTCAACCCAAAAAATTTAAATTTGATGTTTATCTGCTTACCCCCACGACAGATGTAGGTGACTTTCTTCAGTATAACATAAATTAAGATATTTAACTCAAACCGTTGTAGACTTGTTTAATCTAATGTGGTATGATGTGGTTTAATGTAGTCTGATGTAGATTCATAATGTCTGACAGGGTATGATGCAATTCTAAAACAAATCTGACCTCATCAAAGTAGATCAGACTTCATAAATACTACTCATCTGATGTGGACTTGATGAGATTGATGTGGTCTGATATGGTCTAAAAAGAATTCATGAAGTCTGATTGGCTCTGACAATGTCTGATCTGGTCTAGCATGGTGTTGTTTGATATAGTCTGATGTGGATCCATAAAGTCTGACAGGGTCTGATGCAAATTAATGAGATATCTGAAAACCGCATCAGATACTGTTCGAATTAATAAGTCTAATGTGGACTCATTGAGACTGATGTGGTTTGAGTGTGATGTCATTAGAAGAGATTCATAAAATCTGATTAGGTCTGATAATGGTTTGTTGTGGATTTAGGTTTGACATGGTGTATTTTAGTTTGATGTGGACAAATCAGACCTCATCAAACCACATCAAATCCTGAGTTTAATCAAGCCCCATTAGCCTTCATTAGGCCCCAACAGAACAAATCGGTTCTCTTCAGACCACATTAGACCTCACCAGTCCACATCAGACCACCGTGGCACACTTACCTTCTGTTCGAAGCTTTCAGGCGTGAGGTAGAAGTTGTACAATGGCACAAAGTAATTTTCTAACAATCCCATCAGCAGCACCAGATAGACACCATCTGCAAACTTCACACACATGAGGAGGTTTTTGAGCGGTTTTGATCTACAGATCTGTGTGAGAGTTAACAGATCGAGTTCATACCTGTGATTCCAGCTCCGTCACCTCCAGGTTCAGTTTGTTCAAGTGTTTATTCACAAATGTAATCAGCGACTGAAAAAAAAACAAGGATTGAAGGTTCATTTTGCTGTGCATAATTAGTACCTTTGCACAGAAGTTCTTGTCCGATGCAAAACCGGTTCTTACCGTTTTCACTACATTTAGTTTGTCAGGTGCGTGATCCAATAAGGTGTCAAAAGCATCACGTTCTGCAAATGATGACAAAATAAATGGTTATTGACCATTTGTCCCAGATAAATCTAATAGCACAGATCATAATGCATTCGTGGGAAATACATCTAAAAGCAAGTCCTGATGTTCACTGGTTTTATAGGTTCAACTTGAATAAAACAGACCATTTTGTTCATATAGCTGGTGTAGATGGATGATTAAACCAACTTGGAGCAGCAATGAACAATTTTGTAAAAACTAGATCTCTGTATGATGTTGATTTTCTAGCAGCATATTAATTTCCTTAAGGAAAAACATGAAAATGCCTGAGAAAATGCATGGAAAGACACTCACCTGATCTTCCGATCATCATTCTGTTGGAAACAGTGAAAGCAAAGTCAGATTCAGACCACACTCAAATACAAAAAGTACATTTCTGTGTTATAATCATCTTTGTCCACTAGGTGGCCACATTGGAGCATCTTACTCTGTTGTGTTACTTGTGAGTTGTTTGGTCACGTGAGCAGTCTGCAGGATTCCCTCCTTTTTCTGAGACAAACACAGACATTTGTAATTAGGGTGGATATGTTTGATATAATGTTTTATTTCACACTTTCATAAACCCAGCATACCTTGACCACGATCACCTTGACGGACACATGCTCAGGTAAGCGGATGGGAGCTGCGTAGTAGATGGCCAGTGCCAACAGCAGGTAGACGATGGACACCAGGTTCTTAGAGTGGATTGCTGAAGATAAGACAGAGACTTAACATCAATAATACATTTGATAAAACATTTCTTTATTTTTGATAAAATATCTAAAAATCTATTTAATTAAAAATCAAAATGGACTTCTTAATTCTTACTTGTTTTACTAATATTTAATATTTAATATTAGTATATTTACTAATATTTTAGGTGTGCCTGACCGGTGCATGAAATGCTACAATGTAAACGTCATTGCATTTTAATGTTCTTGTTAGCCTATCCAGTTAAACCCACTAGATGCATTGCTGCTACGTTGTTCATTCAAAATATTACGGAAAACTAACACCGAGTCGCGGCGCGACACTACAAATTCCCGACGGAAAACTAGTGCTGAGTCCCTTTTAAATTAGAATATAATTAGAATTTTGAAGGAATAAAGTGTCCCATGTTTGTTTAGTCCACAAGTTGTGGTTTAATGCAAAAGGCCTGTCAACAGCTGAGGTTGTCGAAGAGGTACATCTTTACTAATAAATTAATAAATAAATAAAAACACCAAGTACATTTTTTTAGGTTTTGTTTATTCTTATTACCATTTTAGGTTTAGTTTAGGTTTAGTTTTTGGGGCTTAAACTGATTTCAGTTAGTTGCTGATTTTATTTCAGATTTATTAACAAAAAATGTTTTTAATAGTCGTAATTATAGGCATTGATAACAGTTCAGTGCTCACAGTCGACACTCCACTCCGTGTTCCAGTCCAGTGGTCTAAGAACTGCATTAACCGCCTCTAGAACCGTCTGCAGTTTCTGCTTCTGTCCGATCTCAGACTGCGTCACCTCCGCCACATTCAGTTTATGACCCGACAGCTTCTCTGAAAGACACGACACACAGAACATCCTCACAGCACTGAAAACACCACACAAATAAAGCCAAACCAGAAGATTGTCAGCAGAATCAGAACGGAAAAGCTCTTTGACTCACCGAACAGTTTCTGCAGCACCTGTCCATCATACAGATCTTCCTCAAGGTCTTTCACGATGATTCGGTCCTCCTCCAGTTCACTGTTGATCCAGTCAATGAGAACCTGAGAGTTTGTATCATAGAAGCAGGGTTAGTGAGTAGAATGGTAACAATGCAAAATGGGCGTGGCTTAGTGGGCCAGACATTGATTCTAATTGGTCGAATTTGATAGGTTTTTATAATTATGTAATTGTTTTAGCACTGATTAGAATGGAGAGTTATTTAACATTTAATCTTTAACATTTTGCCATGTTTATGCTCTACAGTCTAGGTGGTGTTACAATGATTAACAACTTTATTACTAATTTGCTGTGACACTCATATATTTAACTCAGGTGCTGTCCATTTCTTCTGATCATCCTTGAGATGGTTCTACACCTGCATTTGAGTCCAGCTGTGTTTGATTATACTGATTGGACTTGATTAGGAAAGCCACACACCTGTCTCTATAAGACCTTACAGCTCACAATGCATGTCAGAGCAAATGAGAATCATGAGGTCAAAGGAACTGCCTGAAGAGCTCA
>JAUMHE010000085.1:3171295-3187104 GCA_032359235.1 Enteromius mattozi | reverse complement strand
GCTCTTCAGAGGCACTGAGACACACAAACCAACACAACATTATACACACAACACACTAATACTGCAGAACAACATCACAAATACAGAAGTAAACATCACAAGTTTATCTCAAACAGCTTTGATAAAAAAAAAAAAAAAAGCAGACATGAACGAATAGATAGGGTGAATTGCCCTAAAGTGGGATTTTTTTTATTTATTTCAAGCTTTAGTGAAATATTGTCCCACTTTAGGGCAATTCACCCTATACAAGTAAAGTTTTATAAACAAAAAAGAACGGCACGTGACTTTGGGTGACATTTATGAAGAATACACTTAATAGGAAGAACATCCTTTCGGTTAAAAACTAGCTTAACTACAGTAATAATTAGATAAAGCCCTCGCGACTAACTTGCCTGTTTGGAAACATATTTTAAAAATATGTAATTTAGGAAACAGTAAAAGTAAACATGTGAACTCATACCCAACATATTTTTCTCGGAGACAAGACCGCAGTTCTCCATTCTCACGCTGCGTTAGAGGAAATGACTAGAAGACCTATTTTAAAAGTGTACGAAAGTGAAAATCAAACATTACTGTCTTTATATCTGCTTCAAATATTCAAATAATGAGCAAGACTATGTTTTCAAAGTATCTCTAGTTTGATGAGAGACCTGTCGTTGAAACTCGCTGCAGCATCAGTCAGAGACCGTTCACCTGTGTTGACAACCTTTTTTCAATCGAAAGTAGCTAACGGCAGCTTGAAAAGTCCCTAGATGACGTCATACGTCAATGTGCATATTTATTAAGTCAGTGCGTCATATTTTCTTGCTTCTCTGTGGTCATATAATGTTATTTAGACTGAAAATGTTTGGCTTATGAATATTAAAGATATAGTTCACCCAAAAATTAAAATTCTGTCATCATTTACTCCAGTAGTTCCAGCAGTAGGTTAACACTTAAACCATTTCTTTAAGTTTAGTTTAGGATTGAAAACGAATTTTCTATGCAGCTTCTACTACTATTAATAATGACATATTTGCTTGTTAAGTCCTGTAGGGATAAAGATGAATTGCAATTCATTATTAAAATAATAATAATAATAATTATGTAATTATTTTTTATATACATTTGTAGTGTATTTATTTTCCATCATGTTTTATGTTTAATAGGAACAGAAAGGCTCTGCGTATTCGAATAGAACTCAAGTAGGGCTCGCTGCATACCACAACATTCAGGGAGCTTTGTTGGATCCACATCTAGGAGGTGGAGAATGGTAGGTTTAGGGATTAGGGGTAGGATTAGGTACACTATATTGGCAAAAGTATTCGCTCACCCATCCAAATAATCGGAATCAGGTGTTCCAATCACTTTCATGGCCACAGGTGTATAAGATCAAGCACCTAGGCATGCAGACTGTTTTTACAAACATTTGGGAAAGAATGGGTCGCTCTCAGAAGCTCCAGTGAATTGCAGCATGGTACTGTGATAGGATGCCACCTGTGCAACAAATCCAGTCATGAAATTTCCTCTCTCCTAAATATTACACAGTCAACTTGTCAGCTGTATTATAAGAAGCGTTTGGGAGCGACCGCAACTCAGCCACGAAGTGGTAGGCCACGTAAATTGACGGAGGGGGGTCAGCCTGTCTGCAGAGTCAATCGCTACAGACCTCCAAACTTCATGTGGCCTTCAGATTAGCTCGGGAACAGTGCGCAGAGAGCCTCATGGAATGGGTTTCCATGGCCGAGCAGCTGCATCCAACCCATACATCACCAAGTGCAATGCAAAGCGTCGGATGCAGTGGTGTAAAGCACGCCACCACTGGACTCTAGAGCAGTGGAGACGCGTTCTCTGGAGTGAGGAATCATGCTTCTCCATCTGGAAATCTGATGGACGAGTCTGGGTTTGGCGGCTGCCAGGAGAACGGTACTTGTCTGACTGCACTGTGCCAAGTGTAAAGTTTGGTGGAGGGGGGATTATGATGTGGGGTTGATTTTTAGGAGCTGGGCTTGGCCCTTTAGTTCCAGTGAAAGGAACTCTGAATGCTCCAGCATTCCAAGACATTTTGGACAATTCTATGCTCCCAACTTTGTGGGAACAGTTTGGAGCTGGCCCCTTCCTCTTCCAACATGACTGTGCACCAGTGCACAAAACAAGGTCCATAAAGACATAGATGACAGAGTCTGGTGTAGATGAACTTGACTGGCCTGCACAGAGTCCTGACCTCAACCCGATAGAAAACCTTTGGGATTAATTAGAGCGGAGACTGAGAGCCAGGTCTTCTCGTCCAACATCAGTGTGTGACCTCAGAAATGCGCTTCTGGAAAAATGGTCAAAAATTCCCATAAACACACTCCTAAACCTTGTGGACAGCCTTCCCAGAAGAGTTGAAGCTCTTATAGCTGCAAAGGGTGGACCGACATCATATTGAACCCTATGGATTAGGAATAGGATGTCACCTAAATTCATATGCGAGTCAAGGAAGGTGAATGAATACTTTTGACAATATAGTGTATATTAAGGAGGGAATGGTTGGATCTTTATCCATCCACGCCCACTGGATGTTGCAGTCTGCAGCGAGATGCTCCTCATAAAACTCGCGCTGCTAGTATCAGCTGGGGAAAGGTGGATTCGGTGTGGTGTATGAAGGGAGACGTTTGGACGATGATCTTAAAGTAAGTTGATATAAATAATGCATTATCAAGCCAGCAAATGTTTGTCCTGTCTTATCCTCGTCCTGCACTTCTACAGTTATTTTTGTTGTTCATCAGGTGGCTTTGAAATATGTCACATGGAATGTATATTCATTGTAAGTACATCTAAGCACTATGAACAATATAAAATGTCTCATTAACATTAACACAAGTATCTATTTGGGAAAGCACCTCCATCTAACCATCATAAGAACTGCCTGTCTTCTAGCCCGATCATCCAAACCCCCTTCCGAAGGAGATCACCCTCACGAACAAAGGCGAAAAAAAGTGCCAGAAATAATCAGGCTTCTGGACTGGACTGACCACTTCATCATGGTCCTCAAATGTCCCTCTCCCTGTGAGAATCTAGTAGAGTTCATCAGGCATCACGGTGGAAGCATCAGTGAAGAAACAACAAGGCAGATCATGCGGCAGGTGGCCTGGACCAGAACCTCCAATGAGATGCTCTTCAGAGGCACTGAGCCACACAAACAAAAACAACATCACAAACACAGAAGAAAACACCTCAAATAGAGCAGAACATTACAAATGCAGATAGCGCTATGATAAAAAAGAGCCCATTAAATTATCTTCATTTTCATAAAAACACGTGTAGATGTACAATTAAGATTCACAAGTTTAAGATAAACAAAGGAGAACGAGGCATTTGACAACTTGTCCCATGTGGTATTCAAGAAAAAGTAATATTTTTGTCTGGAAGAACATCCATTCATTTAAAATCTAGTAATACCCTCATTATACAGATAAAGACCTTACGAAAATGTCCCTTTTTGAAAAACACCACAGCTCTTCCACATAAAAGGTTTTAATTTAAGAACCAGGTAACAGAAAATCAATCAACAAACCTACTGCCCTTTAATCTGCACAGACATATAAATCACATCACCATAATCCAGCACTGAAACAACTTTGTATGATTATTTTCCTTGCTTCAAAGGGAAAACATTTTTTTAGACGATACAAAAAAAGTAAGTTTTGGTCTCAGCTTTTTTAGAAGATGTTCAATATGTACCTGAAAACCCAGTTTTTCGTCCAGCCATATACCCAAATATTTGTAACAGCTGACTCTTTCTAAACTCTCCCCCTTTAAAGTTAAAATAGAGTGATCTGATTTAATGCCACGTCTGGTAAAAATCATTTCGTTTATTTAGGATTTAATAACAGTTTTAAATTTTACAGGATTGTAAAAGCCTTATTGCAATGTCTTAGAAGATGCCTGTAAAATAAATAAAGCTTGGTCCAGGGAACGTGCTATGGTATAAATAACGGTGTCATCAGCGTAGAAATGTTTTTTAGCTGGGGTTATCCCACATCCCAAATCATTAATATATATTGAAAATAGAATAGGTGCTAGAATGGATCCCTGTGGGACACCTCTAATAATTTTTTGCTCTGATGAACTATAATTTTTAAGCCTGGTTGGCTGGTCTTAGCTGGTTTAAACTTGAAGTAGCTGATTTTAGCTGGTCTCCCATCTAAAAACGAAAATTTTGTTATCATTTACCTATTTAAATTTTGTCATTCCAAACCTAAACCTTTTCATTACTGAACCTATAGAAAGCTTATTTTTTTGGACTTTGATATTTCTAAAAACTCAAGTGTACAGCTGCTTTAAAGGTGAAGTTCATGCACTTGAATTTAACTCTCAACAACACTCTTTTCAGTTAAAATTGAGCTTAGTTGACCTCACAACAAACTTCCCTGTGTAACCTAACAATAAAAGTAAACAGGTGAATTCATACCTGGCTCATTTTTCCTAAACACAACACCGCATGTCTCCATTCCCAGGCTTCGTTAAACGAAATTACTAGACGATCTAATTCAAAATGACCAAGAGCTTTTTTAAATCTGCCTCAAATCTTCAAAGACCAACTCATTTCAAGCATTGAAAGACATCTGTATCAGTCGGAGACTGTTAAGTCATTGTGTGCTGATGTATGGTTAATGAGTATTAAGAAACGCAGAAAGTCAGTACTGTACCGCTCAGGTTTTTGAGTAAATTTCTAAGCAGCTTCCAAATATATGTCTGATTCTTCCATTATAGTTATTTTAGAAACTTTTTATTGTAGGCCTACCTCAATTAGGCTACTACCTTTTCCTATCTTTCACACAATAGGTGTCTAAACATACTACACGTTATCTGAACTTTCCACAAAACAACAGTGCAATAGGCTTTACAAAAAAATAACATTCAAAATTGAGTTGTTTCATTTAAAACATCACACCAGAGCCTAATTTACGTGTCATTGAAAGTAGACAGCATGGCAAAATGTATTATGTGTGCTTTAGGATGTGGAATGAACGCTCAAACGTCTTTGGCAACATTGTTTCCCTCACTCACTTACTCCTGCAGTTCTGGGTCAGTCTGACCTGCCTTCATTAAAGGCCCTTTAGAGAATGAATGACAGCGGATTTGGAACCAAGACAAAGGTCAATAAACCCCTGAAAAATAATGTGGGGGATAAAATGTGTTTCGCATTAAAGAGCTAACAGCATCCCTCACTGACTATTTAATGTGTTTTTTCTGGAAAGTATGAAAGCCCACTCTACTTTGGTCCATCATTGTTTTATTGTTCTGGTCTGTTCTGCTTTGGGATTTCAATGACACTTTACAAGGAAAATAGGCGTATCATGGCAACGGGGATTTTAAAGTACTTTTGAAAAGGGGAAAGACTATATATTGGGCTAAAACACAAGCTAATGAGCTTCAGGATGATGGAAGCACATTAACGGCAGCTCTGAGCTACTGAACAGCACATTTAAAAATGAAGCAGATGCAGATGTAAAGAGGTGAGTGTGTTTGTTATAATACTCCAGTGGATGTCAATTCATCAGGCTGAGCTGTAATTTATAAATTATAGTTTCTCTAAAATAATGTTTACATATTATTTCATATGGTTCATATAAGTACAGGACACATCATAGTGACTTTTTGAAACTCATCTAAGGACACGAAGACTGTTTTTATGAAGTACTTCTGTATGTTCCACAACTCTATGACTTTGTTCTTTGTAGATATTTAGCAGAATGTGAAAGCATGTAGCATGTCAATTTAAAAAAAAAAAATCACATAGTTCATACAAGCCACATGATAGCAGATGAGAATGAAGTATTAATGTCAAACAAGGAGCAATATCTCTTTACCACTGTTATGGTACAACAAACTACTATTTGTTAAATTGAACTTTACTTTTATACTTTCACTTTCAATTTATTCATAATTTCAATATTTTATGTCATTTATGCAAAATATGTCTATGTAGTGTTTTAAATAAATAATTATTTGTTCATTTTAATGTATTCAGTTTTAGTCGCTTTAGTACTTAGTGTTAAGTTAAATGAACATGAGTAATTTTGCCTTGCCAATTAGCTTAAAATAAGCTTAATGTTCCTTTAATATTTTATTCTATGGAAGCCCATTTCTACCCCTGAATAACACTTTTTAAAAATGTCATTGCAACTTTTTATTTGCAACTGCGTGTTGACATGAAGACTTCAGTTGTGAGATATAAACTCGCAATTATAAGAAAATATCAAATATCTGAATTGTGAGATATAGACTTGAAATATATATAAAGCAAACTTCCATAGTTAACTTTCATTATGCTTCATATAACATGTTTTATGGTTTTAGATTTGGTTAGTGATAATGACCTGCTAAGTCTGGGTATGTGCGTGTGCAAATGAGATATTTCAAGTGATTAAGACTTAACTACCCAACATACCATGTTTTGGCCAAATTCTTGGTCGAGAGAATATCCCTAGACTGCACCATGTCAAGCTCTGTGGAAAAATAAATACAAGATGGCAGATAAAGCAAGAGAAATTTAGATTTTATAAATATATTTTATTCAGTATTAATAAAAATAGGTTAATATAATCAAGAAAAGCATATTTCATTGTCATTCATTTTTATAGCAGAATATTACATAACTGGCTTAGCAAAACAGCAAACTCCATTGCAGTTTTACAGTGCTGTTTCCAATATTTTAAGGTACTTCATCATATTTAGGTGCACAAGCTGTGTCAGCAGATGACGTGATGATGGAGCAGGTTGTCAAGGGCACAGTAAACATCTCTGCAGCGGTGCAGGGAACATTACTGGTGTTGACAGGGACATTACTGCTGATTCTGCTGCACAGAGTATTTACAGCCAAGAACTGGAGGAACCATTCAGCCATTCCAGGTGAGTTAAAACCAATCAGATTTACTGGGAACAACCTACCGACTGGTCACGCTGCTTGTGATGTCATGTTTTTCAGGTCCGGGTTGGTGGTTGGGTCTTGGTCCAGTTATGAGCTACAGCAGGTTTCTGTGGATGGGGATCGGCTCTGCATGCAACTACTACAACGAGAAATATGGCAGCATTGCTCGGGTCTGGATTAATGGAGAAGAGACCTTTATACTTAGCAAGCAAGTTCTCAAAAACATAAACATCATTCACTCAGGGAACGTTCTCAGATGTTCTGGCATGCTCTCACAACTTTATGAACAAATGTTTTCCAGTAACAAATATTCTTCCAATAATAATTGTTCAAAGTTAACTGGTTTTTAATGATAGTTTCAAAATGTTCCCACAAAAACATTATTTCTGGAACTTTGTTCATGGAACTTTTTCTTTCAGGAATGTTCAAGAACTCCATTCAAAAGTATTTAATCAAATTCAAATTAACATTTAAAACCCTTTTGACCCGCAAATGATGTTCGCCAAATTTTTCATCTAAATGGTTTGAGACTTTGTACGATGGTAAACACTTGCTAGATCTACAAATAAAAATTGGAATGATATCTTGATTTTATATTAGAGTAAAAAAAAAAGTCACACTCAAGGTAAAATTTATATAAAAAATTATTATTATATTTCTTTTTACATAGGTTTATATACAAAAACAGTTTATGCAAAAATTTTATAAAAGACCCACATTTCTAATTTTCCTTCATGGGGATAACATGGATCATTTGACATGGTTTAGTGTAAGATTTTTGCCAAATAATTGTGTCGTCTCTAAAGACCCTGAGTGTACACCCCAGATAAGGACCGCACAAGGGTTAAAAGTCTGCTACTCAAGTCCATAAAACCCAATTATGTCACTAAGTGTTGCCTTAAATGTGGAATGCAACACCTGAGGGAACCATTTTTGGTGTTTAAAATGTAAAACTGTTTCAGGTCCTCTGCCGTGTATCATGTTCTGAAGAGTAATAATTACACTGAGAGGTTTGCCAGTAAAAAAGGTCTGCAGTGCATCGGCATGTTTGATCAAGGCATTATCTTCAACAGCAACATTGCACTGTGGAAGAAAGTCAGAACATACTTCACTAAAGGTGGGTGTTATTCATTGAACTGGTCTCAGAACAGTTCATACACACATTCATCAGAATCTATCGTTTATGTGTGTGTGTGTACTCTAGCTCTTACAGGTCCGGGTCTCCAGAAGTCAGTAGATGTGTGTGTCAGCGCAACCAACAAACAGCTTAACGTCCTGCAGGAGTTCACAGACCAATCAGGACATGTGGATGTACTCAATCTTCTGCGCTGCATCGTTGTGGATGTTTCCAATAGACTCTTCCTAAGAATCCCTCTCAATGGTCAGCCTGCAATACAAAAGCTCTTAATAATATACGGTCTGATTGATCCAATTCTATATATTAACAAAGGAAAAGATTGTAAAATCCTTAAATTTAGTACTTCTGATGAGTGTTGGGGAAAGTAATGCATTACAATGTTACGTCACTCCATAAAAAGTTAATAATTGTGTCACTTAGTTACTATTTACTGAAAGTAAAGCGTGTCACCTGAGCTTGGCTTGCTTATTTGTTTTTTAGTAACCCAATAGTTATATTTTGGCCATTGTAACGACCTTTTCACATCTAAAGTGAAATTAGGTGTCAATAGGTGTCCTTTAGGCCGAAGGAAGTGTCAATGAATGAATTACTAATTTGAAAAAGTAAACAGTAAGCCTACATTCATCTTTCTTTATGCTTGTTCAATGCAGAGAAAGACTTGCTGATAAAGATCCACCGGTATTTCAGTACCTGGCAGACAGTTCTCATACAACCAGACATTTTCTTCAGACTAAACTTTGTGTACAAAAAATACCACTTGGCAGCGTGAGTCCACCTCAGACTTCATTTTTATGTATCTTATGGTGTCAAGGTTTTATGTACTAATAACAATATAACTCTTTGGCATGTCAATGTAAAAGCCTTTGCTATTTTTGCCACTGTACCTTTAAGGATTATGCAAATTACACCTAATTTGATTGGTGAAGTCTAATTTTGTGGCATAAAACCAGAAATTACTAAAATCGCTATTCACACTATTTAAGAAGTGTTCTCATGCAGAAAAGAGCTGCAGGATGAAATGGGAAAGCTTGTGGAGCAAAAGAGACAGGCCATCAATAACATGGAGAAGCTGGATGAGACAGACTTCGCAACAGAGCTGATATTCGCTCAGGTGTGTTAAACACTGACTCTATGTGCCATCTCCTGTATTAAAGCAACACAACATGTTAATTACCACATGTGTCTGTAGAATCATGACGAGCTGTCTGCGGATGACGTAAGGCAATGTGTGCTGGAGATGGTGATCGCCGCTCCAGATACCCTCTCCATCAGTCTGTTCTTCATGCTTCTCCTGCTGAAGCAGAACTCTGCTGTGGAGGAGCAGATAGTACGGGAGATACAATCTCAGATAGGTATAGTTAAACATTTACAAGACAACCTTTAACATCTGAAACCATGTAGTTAATCTTTAAGGTGGTCAACATGGTAATTAAAAATAGCTAGTTTGTAAAAATGGCTTACCAGCTCTAATCAGGCATGACAAAGATGGTCTAGTAGTCCAATCTAGACCAAGTGGACCAGCCAGCCAATGTCCAAGAACTGGCTAGAAATCATCAGAAACTGGTTTAACTCAATTTCTCATCAACTTTTGCACCTTTCTTGTCCTCTCAGGTGAGCGGGAAGTAGAGTCGGCCGACCTGCAGAACCTGAATGTTCTAGAGTGCTTTATCAAAGAGTCTTTGAGGTTCCATCCGGTGGTGGACTTCATCATGAGACGGGCTCTGGAGGACGACTACATTGATGGCTACAGAGTGACGAAGGGGACAAACCTCATACTGAACATCGGACGCATGCACAAGTCTGAGTTCTACAAAAAACCCAACGAATTCAACTTGGAGAACTTTGAGAACACCGTAAGTACAGGGACAATCAAACATGATTGAAGATCAAATAAAACCTGGATATAAACGGGGTTTTCTTAAATATATATACTCATAGATTGGTGCTTTTGCAGATTTTATACCATTAGTTGATATTCTTTTACAAATATCCATATATTTTATACATCTTCACAATAACTGAATAATCAACTGTTAAACTAATCTAATGAATTAGCATAGAAATATAACAAATCTGTTGTATTAGGCTACTATGTTTTTAGACGTGGTCTGGTAATACCATGTTTTTGTGTATATACCATTTCAATATTTGTTTTTTTAACATCCCTGCAAAAAAAAAAAGCTAAAATCAGCTTAGGCTGGTTGGCTGGTTTTAGCTGGGAGACCAGTCAGGTCTTAAGCTGGTCAGCAAGCTGGTTTTAGAGGGGTTTTGGCCACATTTCCAGCTTGTTAGGCTGGTCTTAGCAGGGAGACCAGCTGGAACGACCAGCTAAAACCAGCTTAGGCTGGTTGGCTGGTTTAAGCTGGAAATTGCCAGTTTTAGTTGTTTGTTTTTTCAGCAGGGATAGCATGGTGATGGCCCACGAAAATGGTTTTACCAAAACATGGTTACTACTCGTTAAACCATGGTAACCACAAATTAGCCAAGTCTTTTCTAGACTAACCAGAGTTTAACTATGGTATTTGTAGTACAACTGTGTAAAACCTTAACATTCTTTGAATTAAACACATTGGAAGTGCATTACCATCCGCTACCATAACTTTAGCACTGTTTTGTACTATTGTGAGCATAATGGTGGCCGCTTCCCTCCCAGGTTCCCAGCCGTTACTTCCAGCCGTTCGGCTGCGGTCCGCGGGCCTGCGTCGGGAAGCACATCGCTATGGTGATGACGAAGGCCATCCTGGTGACCCTGTTGTCAAGGTTCACGGTTTGTCCTCGTCACGGCTGCACCGTCAGCACCATCAAGCAGACCAACAACCTCTCCATGCAGCCGGTGGAAGAGGATCCCGACTGCCTGGCCATGCGCTTCATTCCACGCGCTCAGAAAACACAGGAATAGAAACCTTTAAAGGCGCGCTGAGCAGTTTCCATTGACCTAAAGATTTTCAGTGGGCTCTCTATGTCAAGACTGCATTTTTTGACTTGCTATACACAAACAGTTGAACTCACCTCAAACTCGATGCATACCAGTCAGCCTGCGAGATAGACATCCTTGACCAAAACATATACATGACTTGTGCACTTACAGGGGTAGTTCATCCAAAAAAAAAGTACAATTCTGTCATTAATTACTCACCTTCATGTCATCTCAAATCCATAAGACCTTCGTTCATCTCCAGAACACGAATTAAGATATTTTTTATTAAATTCTGACACGAAACTGACACGTTCAGGCAACAGAAATGTACAAGGACATTGTTAAAATAGTTATTTTTGTAGCTTCATAACATTTGTTTTAAACACTGATTTCACATGGACTATTTTAACAATGTATTTGCTACGTTCCTGGGCCTTGAACGTGTCAGTTGCTTTGCTGTCTATGCAGGGTCAGAAAGCTCTCAGATTTCATCAAAAATATCTATAACATGTTTTTTGAAGAGCTCTTACGGGTTTTGAACGACATGAGGACGAGTAATTAATGACAGAATTTTTATTTTTGGGTGACCTATCCCTTTAAAGTGTAGCTCACCTCAAAAAAAAAAAAAAAAATAAATAAATAATGAAAAAAAAAAATAAAAATTGTAGTTTAGTTTGCCATTGACAACAAAAAAACTTGTTTTGTCACATGTACAAATTTACCATACTACTAAAGTGATTATTTGCTGTAGTGTATGATAGTTCTGCATCCCAACTAACCGATTACGAAGTTAACATGAAATGGAATTCATAACCCATTTAACTTCCATAATGTGACATGTTTAAATTACATTTAATGAGGCAGAATATTACTTACTGGAATTGACTGTATTGTGAAAAGTGAATGATAAGTACCAGAATAGAGATGAATGGAGGGAGGTGCTCAAAAATGAGTGATGTCTTGGTGATGTCCTTCAAAATGTTCAAGAATAAAAAAGTTGTTATATTTTTATGAAAGATTATGAAGACACACATATTCTTTGGAATAATGTCCACTTTTAAAAAAAGAAAAAAAAGAAAAAAGGAGTCTGTTTTCATTGCATGTTTGTAAAAAATAACCTGCGGTAATGTACTGTTTTGAGGTTGACTGCATTACGTAATTGAGAAAACTAAGAATATTTAATAGAGTAAATACTATGAATATATGAATATGAAAATAGCAGAAGTATTTGATAGCCATATACGCACTGTTTTTGCGGAATAGGCAAAACTACTCTGTTTTCTTTACTCTAATGAAGTGTACTGATAACTAACTACAGTGAATAAAATAACATTTTGAAAACAATGGCTTTTTTTCCCTCTGCAAATAAACACGGATATACCCACCAGTACAGACCAAACCACAAATGTTTAAAATCAATAAATACTTTTTACTGTATGTAAGTGTGACAGAATGCAGCTCAGTAAATGTGTACAAAAAATATATATCATTGAAGTTATTAGTCAGGGCATAAGACCAGCAATACACAGGTACTGCTTTCAAACAGTCATTGCATTAAGTCATTTTCAAGGGGCTTCCCTGGGAGTTTCTGCAGGGGTTTGTGGGTCTTCTTCAGTGTTGTGCGAGCGCTCTCTGGCAGTGGTACAGGATGCAGTCTGGGAGAGCTGGATGAGGAGAGCGCAGCCACATGGCCAGAGCAGAACCGTTTACTCTGCAGTGCAGCAGACAGGGGGCGCCGTTGAGCAGACGACATGCTACGATTCCCTCGGAGCCTGAAACAACAACAACTCATGACTGATGGGCTGCTCCTGAATAGTGTGTACATTATAGTCAGTTAGTCAGTACAGCGCATGTTTGAAATGGAATATAAAATCACATTGAAGTAAGTGAATTGGAGGCTATGTTTAATTTACCGATGATGTCCACTACATGTAGCCGTAGGGTGTCTTTGAGAGCATTCAGGGTGGTTCTAAGGGGGTCACCGGCATCTGTGAGCAGTTTCAGATTCTGTTTGATGTCATGGGACAGAGACAGCCAGAGTTTCCCATATTCCTCTGTGGTTATAACCAAAGGCCTGTGTGTGACAGAGAGAAATGAGTTCATTAAAATAAGTCTCATAAAGTCAAAAAGCTTACAACAAAGTGAAATGCTTTGAAGTCATTTGTTGGTTTTTGTGTTTCACTTTAATGTCAGAGGGGGGACAAAAAAAAAATGCAATTGAAAACTGCAACCCGAAATCGGTTGCAATGTGCACATGGTTAACCTGGAAAATTCACTTTTAGAAGATTATTTAGGATGATTTTTTTCTCCAAATATGTAAAATATCCTTTTTACATGAAGGAAAAAAGTTACTTTTATATTTTATTATATTTATTGCTTTCAAACGATTAATCACATACAAAATAAAAGTTTTAGTTTACTTAATATATGTGTGTGTACTCTGCATATTTATTATGTATATGTAAATACACACCCATGCATTTATATATTTAAGAACATTTTTCAATTTATATATTATATTTAAATATGATATAATTTATATGAATATAAATTAGTGCTGTCAAACGATTAATCACATTCCAAAATAAAAGTATTTGTTAACCTAATATATGAGTGTAAACTGTTTATGATGTAACGTGCATATATACATTTAAGAAACAAAATTAGATATTAAATATATTTATATATAATATATAAAATATAAAAATATAAACGTATATACATGTAAATATTTTCAAAACATATACTGCATGTGTTTTATTACTTTTTTTATTATTTGTTTATTAAAAATAAAATACAAAATTTGTTCAGTAAGATTATTTTGCAGGTCACAAAAGATTATGTCAGTGAATGCAAAAAAACAAACATTTTCAGGAATAAATTATCAGCCATTAGGTTTTTTATTTACAACATAAAAATAATGATCTATTATCAATATTTAAAAAATAAATATATAATTTATTTTTGCCTTTATATTGATAGGATTGTTGGTAGACAGGAAGTGAAGTGGGAGAAAGAGAGAGAGGCGATGGGATCGGGAAAGACGGGAATCTAATCAGGACACCCAGAATGCAACTTTGCTATATGCTACAGGTAAAATATATATTTATCAATTAATCTGCACTTAATTAAATATGACAAAGTTAATCAAATGAAAGATTTATTATTTAATAAACACATAAAATGTGTCTTAATTGTTTAATAATAATTATGTAAGAAAACTAATGTAAAGTAGATTGATTTGGTGTCACCTGATGAAGTCTGTTGTGGACAGTGTCCCAGAGAAAGGGAGTGCGCTTGTGTGTCCCGGCTGTGTTTGATAAGAGACGGTCCCAGTAAAGGACACACTGGTGTGAGGGTCGTCCATCAGCAGAGCATAATGACACACAGACGCGCTCCTGGCCTCCAGACAATCCACGACGTTCCCTCTCAAGCTCGCCGTCTAAGACAGAAGAGGTCCATTTTATTTTATTGTATAATATTATTAAAATGATTTCTGACTATTACACACCTCCAGCTCCTCGCAGCTCAGCTGCACCGCAACATCTTTTATTACAGTGTCCGTGCAGTTGGATATGAAGATCACAAGCAGCAGAGCTTCATCTCTGAAGAGGCGGCAGGAGGACAGAGACAGGCTGGGGTCAGAGGTCAGGATGATGACATCAGAGTGAGGTAGGTTTTTGAGGTCAGCGGGTAACAGATCTGAAGACGCGGGTGGAGGATGTTTGTCCTGGATCGTACTGGGCCGCACTATTACCATTTCGCCACCTAGTATTGTACGTCTGTCTTCTTTAGTGTCTTTGTTTTGAACCAGGCCATTGGCTGTTGTGGATTTGGGGGTGTGGTCAAAAGCGGGTATGGATGTAGCTGGCTCCTCCTCCAGCAAACTGCCGTACAGGAAGCTGTCGGTCGTGGTACGTGAAGAGTGAGAGGAAGAGTCTGAAGACCTCTCGCTGGTGCCTGATGATGACGATGATAATGACTCGTGGGGGCGGGGCTTTTTTCTAAAGCGGGGGGGCGGGGCTTCGGATTTCCCCAGCTGAGAGGAAACAGAAGTGCCAGCAATACAAGATGGAAGATAAACGCATTATATCACAAATCCATCATAAAATAAGTTTCTCACCAGAGACATGGAGCCCCCGACTCCCAATCCAACAAACAATGATGAAGCCAGCTGCTGTTTGTCCTGGTTTTGCGTGGAGGGCTCTGGCTGTGGCTCTACTCTCTCTACTGCCTCCTGTTGGCCGGGGGGCTGAACTGCAGCGCTGAGTTCGTCTACCGGAGGTGCTGTTGCTTCTTTTTGTGGAAGATACCCATCTCTCCCCCAAACTCTCTTTACACCCTCAAGAATCAGAGTGCTGGAGCTGAAATGATACACAAAGTTAAAAAACTAGTGCTGTCAAACGATTAATCGTGATTAAATCGCATCCAAAATAAATGTTTTCGTTTACATAATATATTTGTGTACTGTATAAATTTATTATGTATACAGTCATGGACAAAATTGTTGGCACCCCTGAAATTTTTCCAGAAAATCAAGTATTTCTCACAGAAAAGCATTGCATTAACATGTTTTGCTATACACATGTTTATTCCCTTTGTGTGTATTGGAACAAAACAAGAAAAGGGAGGGGGAAAAAAAGCAAATTTGACATAAATGGGCTGGACAAAATTATTGGCACCCTTAACTTAATATTTGGTTGCACACCCTTTGGAGAAAATAACTGAAATCAGTCGCTTCCTATAACCATCAATAAGCTTCTTATACCTCTCACCCAGAATTTTGGACCACTCTTCCTTTGCAAACTGCTCCAGGTCTCTCATATTGGAAGGGTGCCTTTTCCCAACAGCAATTT
>JAUMHE010000085.1:3145546-3167918 GCA_032359235.1 Enteromius mattozi | reverse complement strand
ATATTATGTTTTAAATAAATTAGTAAACATTAATAATTAATAGTGCTGTCAAACAATTAATCATAATTAATCGCATCCAAAATAAGTTTTTGTTTACATAATGTGTGTACAGTGTATATTTATTATGTATATATAAATACAGACACATACAGTACTTATTTTCAAAATATTTAAGTTTATACATTTATATAATCATATTCTTATATTTTATATGATATATAAATATATTTTATATATAAACATTATATTTGCTAAATATATACATGCATGTGTTTATATTTATATATACATAATAAATATACACATTACACACATATATATTATGTATTATGTACAAAAACCTTTATATTGGATGTGATTAATTATTTGACAGCACTATTAATTAATATGAAATAAATTATTAATAAATAATACAATAATTTAATAAAATTTATGTATTTAATTTTAATATTAAATAACAATTCGATAAAATACTCAGTTGGGTCTTAAAAGACAAGACAATTAATATTCAAGAAATATCAGATGAGAACACAAAAACAAACTGCATTCAGCTGAATAACGCCACTATTGTGCTCTGTAGAGCTGCTTTATAGTCCATTATGTTTATGTTACATAATATATATAACACATAATAATGTTTATTACTGTGAAAACGTTTGAAACAATCTGCTGTATAAAGCACTTTTTTTTTTAAAAATGTGACCTGCATTGGCTTAAAAAATAAGAAATAAATGCATCATAATTGATTAATTTAAATACAAACTGGCTTTGTGAGTAAATAAAATGCCAACTGACATTAAAATGCATATTGTAAAATCCATATACTGAAGAAAACACCTGTGGTAACTTACAAGTCTTTCACTTCATCACGAAAATTCTCCTTTAGAAGTTTATTTAGGGGTAAAGTTTTTTGTCCTCTAAATATAATTTTGTTTTTACTATTTAAATATATTTACATAATAAAAGCATTTTTGCAATTGTATTTTTATTTTTTCTCAATTTATTCACATTTATTTAGGTGTTTTAAAATTAATTTTGAAGCCTATCACTAGAATTTCAATCAGCCTTAAAGTAGAACATCATCAAAACTGTGCTGTGTATCAAAAAAACCATTGCGTATGTGTGTGTGTATATATATATATACACATGTTGTACACACCCAGCTCATGACTTGTAAAAAGCACTGGGGCAGATGAGAAGTGTTTCCCTTCAGCACAGTCAGATACGAGTCAACAGCATAAAGCCGTAACTGATCATCTTCCTCTTTAGACTCAGAGCCTGGGACAAAAACACACAAAAAACACATCAGAAATGTGAAATGAAACCCCCTCTACTACAGTTTCCAGCTCTTAGATTGTCTAAAGTACTGGTTTACCCTCCACCAGCAGTCGCAGGAAGTTGTTTGGGACGTCCTGTTGCAGCAAATCTCCACCAATGGAAAAAGCATCAGTCATCGTTTGAATGAACCACGAGTTATCTGGAGCAAACGTAAGGGTTTTCATAGGAACATAACAGCTGACTTATTTGTTAATTTCAGGGTAAGTAGTGTATTCATAAAGTCTGGTTAATTAAAAGGATATTTTTCAGCGAGCTCTGCGACTTTCCCAACCAGATGGATGATGGTGTGCTCGTCGTTGCAACTGCGCAGGAAGTCCAGCATCTTCTCAACGATCACAGTCACGTTCTGAGCATTTGTGATCCTGAACAGCAACTCAAGAGTCTGAGAGAGAAGAGAGAGGAACACATGAACACAAGACGCTTGATTTGTATGCGCATCAACAGAAATCAGGTATTAAAGGAATAGTTCACCCAAAAATGACTAAAAAAGTCGTAATTCTGACAAAAAAATGTGACATTACGATATTCACATAATAATAATTATGAAAAAAAAAAGAATTAAATTATGACATATTTCTTATAATAAGACAAATTTAGGTGTGGTTTGTTTAGTACCTCTCTCTTAATAGTGAAATCTGAGTGATCCAAACACTCAATAATGGTCATCTGGTGCTGCAGGGCTAGTTTAGCATCGTGCTGGACGACATACGTCAAGGCTTTCAAACCTGGAAAACAAATCAATATGTGAGCAGTTAAAGTGAGTTCAGGTTAACTAACTGGTGAAAATCAAAAGCAGGAATTTTACCAAGATATTTGAGGTTGATCTTCGGAGACAGAACAAAATTCCCAATACATCTCGCGGCTTTTTCCAGCAGCTCAGCTTTGGGATGTATGGTGTAGACGGCCTTCACACACTCATACAGGATTGCTGAAACAGACATTATGTGTTAACTGCGTACATTCTGCTGACAAATTATCATTCACTGCACTAAAAGAGATGATTTATGATGATTAGCTATTTTTTGCATGAAAAAGCAGAAACTAAACACTAAAAACTCCTGAAGATTGTTTTTGTTCATTGAAATAATATATAAATACAAACATATGCATGTATATGTTTCTGAAAGATATGTTCATATGTTAAATACATATATGCATAAAAATAAATAAAGACGTAAATAATTGTAAAATTTGTACTGTATGTGTGTGTGTTTATATATACATAATTAATATACACAATATTCATACATACATTATGTAAATATAATTTCAAACATCAATTGCTTGAAAGCACTAGTTACTAACAATTATTATATAGTCTTGCATTAAAAAGCATAAATAAAACAAACATTCTGCATAATGGTTAAACACTTATAAACAATTAGCATTGTAGCTAGATAATAAAACTATAAAGGATTGTTTTTGTTTTTTGAAATGAAGCTGAAATTAAGTATTAAGTATTAAATTAAAAAACTTAAATAATATTAGCAATGTTTTTCTTGGGAACTGGTTGAAGTGCTAAAATACGAAAACCTCAATAAAAACAAATAAAAATAAAATAATAATAAAACTAATAAACATAAAAAGGTTCATTTAAATAAAGCTGATAACATAAGTATTGGATAAAATATTATCTCAAATGAAAATACCTTAAGTTTAGTTGCAATGAAATACTAAAACCTAATTATTAAATAAAAAAATAATCAAAAGCTACATAGAAAGATACATTATGTATTAGATGAATTAATTTTCAACACAGATTGCCATTTTTGTCCATTAAAAAAGAGATTTTTACCGTAAGTGATGTTGTGGTTCATTTCCGCTCTGCGCAGAGACTCATCCAGAACTTCATACATCAGCTCACTGGTGCTGAAAAATGAACAGACACATTTTCCATTCCGCTTTCATATAAAGTATGTACTTTTTAGTGCATAATATGTATACAGACAGCTTGTACAAGTATATACAAACAGCTTGTATTTGCATGGCGGCCCCTCTGTACCTCTGGTCCTCTTTCCCGAGCAGCGAGAGGATCCTGAGCAGCTGGATCTGAAGCCACGGCGCAGGAACACTGTGATAGTTAAAGTCCACCGGGAGTTTGCCACCCACCACCTGCTTCAGGATGGTGACGAAACTACCCGTCAGGTCCTTATAGCTGTCTGGACTCTCCTGATGAAAAAACAAACATCAGATGTGACCGACAAGCCATATTATCCCCCCTACTGACTGTAAAATAGTGCACGATGGGACAAAATCACAGCAAATCAGAATATGTTTAATATAAAGCTGGTAGTAGATGCATATGTTGAAGACTGACCCTGATCAGCTGTAGGTAAATATGTAAGGATGATGTCATGACACCCGGGTCTTTGTCGCACAGCGCCTTTCGAAACTTGGCATGAATGTGCTGGACTTGATTTGGAGCGATAAGATAAAACTTATACAAGGCCAGGACAGCTTTCCTCCGAATGATCTCCCTTAGACAGGAAAGAAAGACAATAATATGAGTTATTAATCAAATTGACCAATATACAAATGTTTTTTACCAATATGTTTACTTCCCATAACTGGATAACTGGTTATTAATTCATTAATAAGGTAACTTTCTTTAAATCTGGTTTAATGCATGAATGTGTATTCAACAGGCAACAGTGGTAATCACAGGTAAAATAAATTAGTATCTTTTTAAATTAATATTAAAATATATATTTATATAAAATTATTTTATTATTTTTATATAAATAAAAAAATAATAATTATTATTATTATTTTTATTAAAAAGAAGAAATTGTAAATGATAATTAGTTATTCTTCTGTTATAAAAACCAAAAATAAAGCAAAAATGGTGCTTATATAATATTTACTGTTATAGTTAACTCAAACAATATTTTCAAGATTTAAATTATTTTTTTAACATTTAAGACTCTGAAATATTGCAGAAGTAAAACCAAACATAAACATTATGTGAAAAAAACTAAGTATTAAATTAAAAAAATAAAAACAAAAAACTACATAGAAATATAGAGAGAAACTATAAAAATTATAAAAGCACACAGTAAAATTACTACAATTTTATATCAAATCTAAAAGTATAAAAGCTCATTTAAAATGTTACTAAAAACTATAATATTAAATAATTAATAACACGGGTTATAAAAGAACATTTTTATATAATATCTGAAATATTATTTATATGGCTTTCAGATATCCTCAAGTGTACAAATGATGAGTATCTCTGGGATTTGTGTGTATTGTGGAGGAGAGAGTCTCTCTGGCTTACTTTGGATGTGACAGCTTGTCTTCTACCAGAGGAAGGACTGCAGGTATCATGTCTTTGGGAAACACCTGAGCTACAACAGTCAACGCCATGCATGCTTCAATGAGGTTAGTGCTCTGAAGATCCTGTCACACATGCATGAGACGTTCAGCCACACATTTTACATTACAGGTGTGATTAAAGAACCAAATAAGAAGTAAAAACCCACCTTTAATACTGTATTTACCAGCAGCAACAACAACTCATGGCCTTCATTAAGGAAAAGAGACACTGCAAGGTACCCTAAAATAAAATTTAATAGATTAAAAGATGAAAATCGTACACATTCAGAGTCCATAATTAAAGTTTTTCATAAAGAATTTTTAAAAATGGGGTTCGGGAGTTATTACAATAAAAATAAATAAATAAATAAATAAATAAAAACAGATTTTTTGATAATGTATCTGTTTTAATATAGACACATATAGCTTATATTTTAAAAATATTTACATGTATGTAACTATATTCATATATAAACATTACATATTTTTCTTACATATATACATGAAAGTATTTGTATTTATTTATACATAATAAATACACATGGTAAACACAGATATATTATGTGAACAAAAACGTTTATTTTGAATGTGATTAATCACGATTAATCATTTGACAGCACTAATATATATATATATATTTTCATATTTATTTATTGTTTAATATTTATATATGAAAGTGTACTGTGCATGTGTTATTGAAGTGATATACGGTGTAAACGTACCCACTCTCTTCTCCAGCACGCCGCCCTGCTGGGCCAGTTTGATGGCGTGAATGTAGGTGAAGGAGGCGTCATAGCCCAGCATCTCACAGTACATGGCTCGCACCATGATCTCTCTCATCTGCTTCTGTAATACACACACGGAGGTCAAATAACCAGATTCTGAGTGACTGCGAGGACGGTAATGTCTGTATCGCTCACCATGGTGGTGTTGGGAGATGAAACCTGCTCTTTCATGGCAGACAGCTCCTGTTTGATGAGGTTCTCCTCCTCCTGCAAACGCAAATCACATGAGATTGTGCTTTAAAATAAAGAGCACAGCATTGCATTTATTTATATATATATAAAAATGACCCTGGAACAGTCTTAAGTCGCTGGGGTATATTTGTAGCAATCGCCAAAAGTACATTGTATGGGTCATAAGTATCGATTTTGTTTTAATGGCAAAAGTCATTAGGATATTAAGTAAAGATCATGTTCCATGAAGATATTTTGTAAACTTCCTACAGTAAATATATACCATTACTTTTTTCTAACTTTTTGATTAGTAATATGCATTTCTAACAACTTAATTTGGACAACTCGAAAGGCGATTTTCTCCGCATTTTGATTTTTCTCAGGAGATTTCAGATCTCAAATTCAGTTTAAAAAAAAAAATGTACACTTACTACTGGTTTTGTGGTCTAAGGTCACATACATACATATATACATATAACTTACATATATATATCAGAGCAGTGAGAGTTTTCTCCACAACATCACTCATTTCAGCACGACAACAGACATATATATATATATATATATATATATAGAGTCACTATTATAGTAAATAATAAGTAATGGATTAATTCAACAGATTATACACAATACAGTAAATAATATTTACAATTTATAGTATTAGATTTTTATTTATGTAATATGGGGTTTCTAGGACCTTAATGGTGTACATTGGTTTATTCTACTATTTCTTTATTTATTTTGATGTTGTAAATCATCACCTTTTTGCTGTTCACTTTTGACAGATTTACAAAATGTATAGGTTTATAAATACAATGTTTTATATATATATATATATATATATATATATATAAACACACACACACAAACTTTATAATATATATTAATTTAACAATAAATAATTATTATTATATAATATGCTTAAGATTATTTACTGTTTATTTCATTATTAATGCATATGAGTAAAATTAAAGAAACAATATAACTACTCCGTGTAATCAATTATACTGAAATCATGAAATGAGAAATATAAAATGGTATATTTCTAGATGAATCTAGATATCTCTACACTGAAACCCAAAACCATATCTCAAGTATTTAACGTGCCAATATATCTGTGTGCATATTTATGCTTAATGTCTGTGATGTTATTTTATTAATAAGCGAATATTTAACTTACATGTTTAGATGTCAGTTCTGTGATGCTCTTGACGAGTTGTCTTAATCTGTTGGTGATTTTAGCAGCTCCAGTTTGAGAATCAAATAAACCCGGCAGAGCAGTGAGAGTTTTCTCCACAACATCACTCATTTCAGCACGACAACACAGACAATCAGATTAAGAGACACAGCGGAGACCCTGCATAAAGATGAGTGCACTACAGCAGGAGAAATACCTCTACAACACTTATACTACAGTCAAAACACACAGTATGACAACACAAACCATCATGACTAGACTTCCTCGCCGCCTACAGGAAGTACGCTGTTGTTTTCATAATAAAAGTCCATCGAGTGGTTTTACAGTTGCTGTATCTATCTATCTATCTGTCTATCAAATAGTTATGTTTAACTATTCATTTATTTTATTTAAAGGAAACAAAATGAAACAGTTGTTTTTATAAACAATATAAATAGGAGAATACATTTTTGTTTTAGGTTACATGGAGTTGTTTTTTAAAATAACATTTGGTAAATATAAAAAAAGTTTAAGCTAAATAAATAAAAACGAATCAGTTCAATAATTTGTTTTGAGTCCAACACACACAAAATAAGTGTTTAAACTTAAAAATGAAATGACGAAATGTCTCTTTAATAGCGCTGTCAAACTAATTACGATTAATCGTATGCAAAATAAAAGTTTTTGTTTACACAGTATATATGTATGTACTGTGTATATTTATTATATATATATATATAAATACACACCCATGCATGTATATACTTAAAGAAAATACATATTTATAATATATTATATTTATATTTTAAATGAATATAATATAAATTATATTAATATAAATATATACATATAAATGCAAAATATATACTGTGTTTGTATTCATATACATAATAAATATACATAGTACACACAGATAAAATATGTGAATAAAAACTTATTTTGAATTAATCGCTACAGCACAAAATATACTTGCTTTATTGAACAGTTATTTTATTTATTATACATTTTGTGTTAATAAAATAATAAGTGATGAACGTAATTGTTTAAATAAAACTGATCTAACAACACTGACTTCATGAAACAAACAAACAGACACCACATGAGTTTTAGCATTTAAAATCCATTTATTTGGTTTAGGTGTATGGATACCTGTGTCGATATGACAACCTATATGATATTACGGTATATACACTTTGCTACAGTAAGAAAGAACAACTATAGTGTAATAATTGAATGACAACCAGACCATTACGAGTAAAAGAGCGTAACTAAATCTGTTAGCTTGCATATCAGAAATAGTGTCTGCTAACAATGCTTCCTTTGTTTCACTCACTCACGAGCAGTCAATCTAGACACCTGTGTCTCAGCCTCATGCACTGACCTAAACAACATGAAATACAACATGAATTTGTATTTTTTAGATTACTGTTTTAGATAAATTATATCTTGGATCAAAAGCTCACACACATTCATACCTATAAACTACAATGCCATAATAGAGGGGTAGTAGCTGTCGTAGAAACAGAAGCCAGGTCCATCCCATAATACCAAGCACACCATGTGTTGATGCACTACAGTCCCTCTGTATCATATACTCTACTGCACTCTTACAGTCTGCGGTTTATCCTTGAATCCAGCTGCGGTGAGAAAAGTGAGAAATCTGATAGTGCCAGACGTCAAACGCAAGCAGTCTGAGGTTCAGCCAACATTCAGGCCCAGATCTGGAGAAAGACAGGACAAACGTGAGGCTTTCATCACTTTCATCACAACACTGTGTTAAGATATGTTTGTCCACTGACCCGTAATGTGTGATCCCAGGATCCTGAGCAGAACGCTGTACCGTCTGGAGAAACGCGGAGGGTGCTAACTCTGTTCTCATGTCCAAACAAGATGGACACACGGGTGCCCTTTAAAACGTCCCATACGTTAATGGTGTAGTCATTGTAGCCTCCAAACAGCAGCCTCCCTGCCGAAAGATATTAGCATTAGCATAAACAAACAATCTTGATTACAGGAACAGTAAGGATATATATATATATATATATATATATATATATATAGTGCTGACAAAACGATTAATCACTATTAATTAGCAAAATAATTTGTTTGTGTCCAACACAAGAAGAAAAATTGGGCTTGAACTATGAGATTAATCGCATCCAAAATAAAAGTATTTGTGTACATAATATATGTGTGTGTACTGTGTATATTTATTATGTATATATAAATACAAACACATGCATGTAGATATTTCAGAAAAATGTTAATATATTAAATATATTTACATATACGTTATTTGAATATATATATATATATATATTTATACATCTAAATGCATGTACATATTTAACAAAATATATACTGTGTGTGTATATACATAATAAATATACAAAGTACACATACATGTATTATGTAAACATTGTTTGACAGCAGTAATATATATATATATATATATATATATATTTATAGGCCTATATTAGTGCTATCAAATATGGTATACATAAAATGGTATGCAGTACTGTTCCTAGGCATTGCTAGGGTATTTTTACTGGTTGTACAACATAAAATATTACTTGTAACATGTTAATATTTCAAAAAGTGTCAGTTCTTACCACTGAGGGAGAAATCCACACTAGAAGCTCCAAATATGATGCTCTCTTTGGAATAAATGGCCACTTCTCGGTCCGCCCTCAGGTCATAGAGACGACACTGTGAACACGGAAAATAAAGATCAAATTACTTTTTTATTATTTAACAACGGTACCTCTAAAACATTTGGAAACATTATTATTTTTATATGTTTTTAGTAAAGTCTCTTCTGCGCACCAAGCATGCATTTATTTGCTCTAAATATTTACATAAAATAATAATACTGTGAAATATGATTACAATTTTAAGCAACTTATAATATACTTAAAATTTAAAATTATTACTCTAGTCTTTAAAATTATTACTCTAGTCTTTGTCACATGATCATCATTCTAATATGCTGATTTACTTAAGAAACATTTCTGGTTAATATGATAATAACGTTATAATACTACCATTCAAATGTTTGGGGCATGTGTGTTTTTTAACAGAAATTAATGCTTTTATTCAGCTAATATGCATTAAATCGAATCAAAAATGACTGTAAAAGCATTTATAATGTTACAAAAGATTCTATTTCAAATAAATGCTGTTATTTCTATTTATCTTAGAATGCTGAAAAAGTGTTTCTACAACATATTAAGCAACAAAAATAGCTGATAAGAATAAGAAACAATATTAATATTAATTATGCATACTTGACGACTTAGAATTTAACAGAATTGATCACGTGACACGGAAGACTGGAGTAATGATGCTGAAAATTCAGCTTTGAATCACAGGAATGAATTAAAGATGTTTAAATAGAAAACAGCTTTGTCAAATTGTAATAATATTTCACAATATTACAGTTTTTACTATATTTTTGATCAAATAAATGCAGCCTTGGCAAGCATAAGAGACTTTATTAAAAAAAACATTTAGTGATTATAATGTTTCCAAACTTCTAACAGGTATCATATGAAAAAAATCAAGCCGGGAAAAGACTCACAGTAGCGTCATCTGAGCCTGAAGCGAAAGCATCTCCGCTCGGATAGTACCTGCAGCGAAAATAAAACATGAGCAGTCATGTGACTCTTTCACTCTGTAAACACTACTTGAAGGTGCTGCCAAAGTCCCTTTTAAGACAAGTCAGTTCAGCCGAGGACCATATTAGCACTCTTCCGGGCCTATATGGTCTCTCGTGACATTTTGAGTGTTTACACAGACTATAAATATTGACCAGCGCTGTAAAGGCCTTAAATGTCACTCAGTCCACTTTGCGTATAGTTTTTTTGCTTTGACAAAACCTGAAGGGACAAGAGGCCTGAGGACACTTACCGCACACTGTTGATGTCTGATTCATGGGTCTCAAAAGACTGGGCGCACTGTCCTGTGCGCATGTCCCACACACAAGCCTTCTTATCACAGCCCTGAGAGACGTGAGAACATGCGGGTCACTGCACAGGCATGTTAACAGCTCTATTATGTGTGCTGCTTTTCAGATGGTTCAGTCCAATTTGGTGAACTGGTTCAACTAATTCAAAAGAATGATTCGTTTGCAAACAGGACATCTTTTGCCTGAGTATTGCATGATGCAGTTCTACGGAGCCCCTTAAGGGACATGACGGAGGAAAAAATTCAGGGTGGAAGGAAAAAATATTTTTTAAATCTTTTGTGTTTTCTTGCAAAACTTTTTCATTCCCCTTGAGAAACTTTGCATTCTCTCACAGACATTTTGCATTCTCTCGCAAAGATATTTGTGTTCTCTCGCAAACGTTTTGCGTTCTATGGTAAAACTTATTGTGTTCTCTCGCGACACGTGTTCTTGAAGCATGTGAGACTGTAAAAGTTTCTCGGGGGAACACAAATATCTAAAATACGCAAAAGATTAAAAAAAATTAATTTAACTCCTATCCCAAATTTTTTCCACTCACCCAGAATTTTCCCACCATCATGTCCTTTAAGGGGCTCCGAACAATTCTGTTTAACAGAATTCTGTTGAGACATGATAGATGTAAAGACAGAATTGCAGACTTTATTCTCAGAATTGCATGAATTCGCAATTCTTAAAAACAGTCACAATTTTGAGAAATAAAATCCGAATTGCAAGATATGAACTGACAAGAATTTCTCATAATTGCCAGTTAATGTCTTGCAACTTTGACTTTCTAACATGCAATTGTGAGTTATTATTTCAGAAGTGTGAGATATAAGCTCGCAATTCTGACAACATCCTTTTTTACCTTCAGAATTGGACATTTACAATTGTGAGTTTATATAATGCAATACTGAGAAAAAAATCAGGATTGCGAATTTGTATTGCACAATTCTTAGAAAAAGAGTCATAATGTGAGATGTAAACTCACAGTGGCGATAAAACAAGTCAAAACTACTGTTTTTATGTTTCATTCAGAGGAGAAAACAGGTTAATTAACAGCAAATTTTCATTTTAGAGTGAACTGTCCCTTATATGAAGTAAATAGGGTCAATTACGCCCTCATCTTAACTCTAAAGGTCATTTTACACCGTTTTCAAAATTTTTATATACGTTTTTACATTTTTTCTGTATTTGTCATGCTTGCTACAGATTCGAGATCCGAATTTTTTATGACGGACAAAAGTTTCGGGGGCAGCAGTGTGTAAATGTGATTGACTCCACCTGATTTCTTAAAAATTTTTAACGTGCAAATAAGACTCTGTGACACTAGTTTGTCTGGCTTGTGTTTGGCATCAGCAGCTCGGTTCCCACCCCTGACACGAATGTGTTTGCGGTCTCAGAGGGGGCCAGATCCAGACACAGCACATCAGCCGCGTGTCCATGGAAGCTCTGCAGCATCTGACCGCTCTCTACATCCCAAAGAGCACACGTGCCGTCACCACTGGATGTCAGGATCTAGCGCAAAAGAAACAAAACACACCACAGTCAGTCAAATGCAAAAACACTGTTTCATTATTTCACCATGTGCTCAAGCATACCTGCATATCTGAGTTAGTAAAGCAGCATGCGGACAGGTAGTTGGTGTGCATGGCCACTGATTTCTTCTTGGCGGCAAGGTTTTCGTTCTTGTCCAGAGATAGAGGGTACACAGAGCACTTATTGTCCAACCCACTGCGAAAAACAACATATCAGTTAAAAGTGCAGTATGTAATATTGACAGCTAGTGGTTGAAATGGGTACTGCAGTCAAAAACGATGGAAAGAGTTGCTGCTTATGGGGGTTGCCAGATTGAAGGCAACGGCAGGTGAAGTTGTTGAGTTAATTTAGCCATGTTTTAATATTTATATAATTATAGAGCATTGCAGATGAATTTTAAGGCTTTTTAGGTAGGGCAGAATCTGCTTGCTTCCATGGTTGCATTATGCTGTGTTTTCCACCAACTGGCAACCCAGTGTGTTAAAATCCCATTGGATAAGTTGGTAGTGGGAGGAGTCATATAGACAAACAAAACAGACATTGTGACATAAAAGGCACATTTCAAAGTATAATAACTGTCTGTAGTTGTTGTTGTTGTTTTTATTTTAACTTAACATGCTTCCTAAAGATCTGCAAACATTTTATGTTATTTTTACGCTTTTGTACAGTGAAACAAAACTATATACATCACCTTGTTTCCTAAAAACTCCTAAAGCTTTCTAGCCTTTACTGTTAGGAAAAGCATGAAGTCCCACCCTAAATTTATGCAATTGGTTACACCTGGTGTTTATTGCTCAAATAGAGATATAATGTGTAGTGAAATATTTAGAAAGAAGTCGGAGAGCCCAGAGACTTACCCACAAGCCACTGCACATCCAGAGGGGGCGTAAGCACAGGCCATGACCCACGTGCAGGGCATAGTCACTGCATGCTCCTGTCAAAATATTTAATATATAAAAATATACTACAAGCATGGTTATTACAGCTAAAATATTAAAATCTGATTAAATAAAATAAAATGAATGTTAATTTTAAGTAAATAAATAACATTTTATTTATTTATAAATAAAATTTAGTTCACCTGTACGTATTAAAAGAAGTTAAACTATATAAATATCTATATTTATAAAATATGTGGACTTAAGAAAAATAAAAGACAAATTATAAAAACAAAATTTCTAAAAATAAATTATAAAATAAAATGCAAATATATGAATTAATTCACAACATTAGTAAAAACTACTGAAACAGAAGCTAAATAACAAATTAAGCTACACTTTATACAAGCATTAGTCAAGTTCATAATTTTATAACAATTATATAACATGATTAATAATGACTGTAATAGGTAAACTATGGGGAAAATGAAAAAGTATAGAATACAGCCATAGAAATCATGGAAAAGTGACATGTTTATTTTACCTTATTTGTGGTAAAGGCATCCCATACAATCACCTTTCCATCCTACAATATAAAAGAAAATTAACTAATTATTGATAAAATTATTGCATTAATTGTCAGAGGAAATTACAGAGATCATATTTGATGTATGTTTCTATCGACTGACCTGAGATGAACTGACGATTCTCCTCTTGTCTTTACACCAGTCCATACACAGGACCTTATTTCCATGGCCTTTCAGGGTTCGTCTGGTCTTCATGACAAACTGACCCAAAGCCTCAATCTTCTCCGCCACCTGATGTACTGATCGAAAAGCCACAACATTTTGTTCATTTCCTGTTTTTATCCATCACGCCTGCAGTACGAGTTGCTTCTTATTAAACCATTAGTGAACAAGCCTTTAAAAAATGATAAATAATAAATGAAAACACTAATAAAAGGTAATCCATTAGTAAAATGCATATACAATAAAAATAAATAAAATACACAAAATAAATGTAAAAATCTAAATAATAGTAATAATAATAAATGGATAAAATTGTCTGCTAAATGTAAATATATAGCACAAAATAACTAAATAAAAACGTAAGATTATTAGCTATAAAAGGCATAAAAATTGAATGGAAATTATTTATATGAAGTCATTTTTAGTACAGCAATTAAAATATACCTTAATATATATATGTGTGTGTGTGTGACATTAAAACATTAAAAATGCAGAATCATCACATCATACAAATTAATAAAGCAAACTAAAATTCAAATATAGAATTAATAACCAATTCAATACTATAATAGCAGTCTATATAAATAACGCTTAAATAACATATATTCTTGTAAAGACTGACTTGTTTCTCGGAATATCATGATGTGATGCTGAATGGAAAATAAACGCTCCCTTGTCGCCACCATCATCATCATCATCATCATCATCGTAAAACCTGATCAGTTCATCTAAAGACCTGACGGCTTAGATTTCCTCTTCCATCTGACTGACTGTAAACATCGCGCTACATAACGACAGCTATGATCCTGACATATGTCTTCATTAACACACACACACACACACACACACACGGCGCTCGGGTCTTACGCTCCACATCGTGCAGTTTGGCTCTCTCCTCCTCCAGCTTCGTCTTCAGCGTCTCGGACTCGGTTTTGAGCGTCGACAGAGTGTCGCTGGGCGGCGAGGCCACCTCCTGCTCGGCCATTTCCACCAGAAACACGAGATCGGCGGAGGAGAAGAGTGTTTTGATGGAGAGACTGAGGAGGAGAGCCTGGAGACGGATGATGCGGCTGCCGTGACGTCATGAAGGACTCTCTCTCTCTCGTTTCTGCATTCGTCCCCAGAGAGACGCTCGGATGTGCGTTATGTCCTCCTGATGATCAATATTTGCGCTTTCGACATCTGCGAGGGCTTCTAAAATCCCTGACTGGAAAATATGAGCTCTATAAATCCAATTTTCCATTTCACTCTCAGGATTGACATGAAAATAAAAGGGAAAAATATTAAAAGAAAATAAATGTAAAAATATTTTATTATTTACAATAATTTAAATATTTGATTACACTCTTGTTTGTTTGTTTTTAAAAAAAGAACTTTTTGTAGCGCCTTGTGTAATATGTTATTATTTTTTATGACAATTAAGTAATGCTTATATATTACACACACACACACATATATATATATATATATATATATATATAATCCTGAAGATTTTTTATGACTATATTAGAATGAGGAGAATAAGCAACTTATCACTGTTGTGTTCCAATGATAAAATAACAAAAAATTATAAAAAAAATTACATAATTACTAAATTACATACAATGACTACAACTTAAAATACTGTAAAAATATTCAAATAAAACCTAATTCAGAATATTGATGCTATATATTAAATAACAAAAGTAAAACATGAGGTAATGAACTTAATGCTTTTAATATAATTTTATAATTGCAATTACCAAAACTGCAATAAAAACAAATAAAAATGGCAAAAGTATATCAAAAATGGCGATATATACTGGTGAAATGGTGAATTATACCCAACATGTGAGATTGAGATTACTGAGTGCTAGATTAGTTCTAGGGGTTTCCATATCTAGTCCTCAGAGGATTAACCATCATAAATATTGCATTTCCACGGCATATTGTGAGTGCTAAGAGTGAAGAGAGGAGGACTCATTTGGCAGTTGTGTTTATTGATTTCTGATTTATAAAAAGAGCAATAATTTGTGACAATAATTATTTAGGATTTACAAAACTGAACCAGCTGAACATTTGAGGTTGGTTTGTGTCATTGAAATGTATGTTAGGGTGTTTGTTCATAGCTGATCGTGGCTGGAAAAAGCTATTCTAAAAGATTTATAATCTAAACAGTAGTTATTCAAAATACTAATTTAAAGAACATGATTAAAATCTTTATAAATAAATCTAAAAAACATACAAATAGTAGCACTGATGAGTTTATATTAGCTACTGTGCAGTGTTTCCATGATCCATTCAGGTCAGCACAGAGGCGTCCTGATCTTCAGTACTGGTCCTGATATCACTAGGTCAGAGGTTAGAGGTCAAATGCGAGTGACGAAGCCTAGATGGAGGCTGCTGGGCACCTGTAGGAGCTCTAGTGCTTGTGATGAGGAGCAGAAGGGGAAGGTGACCTGGAAACGATACTGTGAATCCATCATCAGCTGAGGCGACCCCTCGCGCTCCTGCAGCAGCGACTGTGAGCATAGAGACAAAACAAGCTAAATGAATTCAGTCAGTGATTTCAGATCATATTACCATTTAAAGTTTGGGGTCAGTAAGATCTTTTTTTTTGGTCACACTTTATATTAAATGGCCTTAACTACAGCACGTACATCAAAAAATAAGTACAGTGCACTTATTGTGTTCATATTGTATTGCAAAACACTTTTGCTGCTATTGAGGTGGATACGGGTCAGGTTTGGTGGTATGGGTAGGTTTAAGGGTGGATTAAGGTGTAAGGGATGGGTCAACAGAGTAATTATAAATGTAATTACAGGAATTAATTACAGATGTAATTAAATATAGGCATTTAAAAATATATATAAGACCAATGTAAAAACATGTATGTGCACCATAAGTGTATGTACCAAATGATTCATTCAAATGTAAGCACATAGTAGTTAAGGCCACCTAATGTAAAGTGGGACCTTTTTTTTACAGAAATGAATACTTTTATTCAGCAAGGAGACATAGACAAGTGATAAAAAATGAGAGTAAGTGACATTTATAATGTTACAAAACAAATAAATGCTGTTTTTTTGAACTACATATTTATCTTACAATCTGAAAAAATATAAAGCAGCTGTTAACATTAACTATAGTAACAAATGAAGAGCTCTCTTCCAAAAAGCTATAAATCTATTTTAACAGTTTTCGAGAAAATGACTTTTTTTTTACTGAGACTCATACATTTTGTTAATATTCAATTTATCCCGTTAAAAGGGTCTGTTGGCTCAGTCTGAACATGTTAAACAATGATTGTTAAATTAAACAACAATATTGCTTTATAATTTATCATTTCAAATTTTTTTTTTTTTTCAAAAACGCTACAAATCCATCCCTTTTTTTTATGTTGGTTTATGTCTTTAAGAAAAACAAAAAAAAACAAGAGAACATGCAACATATGACATCAGGGACTCATACTATAAATTAATATAAATGAAATAAATAACAGCCAAATAAAATACTTGACTGACATGTTCCGGTCTTTTTGTTTGTTTACGTCCAGAACTCTCAGATGCTGCCTTTTTCTCGCATTATATCCAGGAGATGAAGTATGGTCCTGTCCTGGTTATCCCAGGGGCAGAGCCAGACATTATAAACATTCAGGGCTTAGCCCCCAAAATCAATATCGGATTGATCAATATAGCCTTCTTAAATCACCACCACTTGCCTAAAATAAAATCTATAGATACTAAAACAATTTACACATATAATAATGTTTTAACGTTAAACCTGTGCTATTATAATAATTATGAGATGGTAGGCTATGATGGTATATCCAAGTTTGAGAATGTAAAGCGTGCTCTGCAGGACACGGAGGCACCAGCCTTGTGTTGACATCCCATAGTGGGATTTTTTTTTTGTGTTGTTTTTTGTGATTTTCTTTGTCCAGTCGGCATTTTCTACCCCCAAGGTGTAGGTGTCACTGGCTTATCCAGGCCATCAAAAGTGTTATTAGAGTTTAAAGCGCTCATTTTGAAGACTGAGCACAAACAAATGCTTTAAAGCGTTGCTATGTTGGATTGCATCGTATCGCGTTTAGGTGCTTATAGCATTTTGGAAAGAAACTGCATCTTGACGTACATGTTAAACAAGGAAATATAGCAGTTTGGCATTAAACATTAATAGGTTCAATACACAGCAAAATGGCATGACAAACTTTTTTTATTTTTTTTATTTTGCGTTTATCGCGTTTTGGAAAAGAGCTCTTCAAATGTTACTTGAGCAGTAAATCCGCATATTTTAATAGGATCATGTGACACTGAAGACTGGAGAAATGATGCTGATAATTCAGCTTTGATCACTATAATAAATAAAATCGTAAAATATATTCAAATAAAAGATTTTTGACAATATTACTGTTTTTACTATATTTTTATTCACTCATGCAGCCTTCATGAGCAGAAGAGGCTTCTTAAACATAAAAACAATTGTACCCCAAACTTGTGAATGCTAGTATACATGCTTGAAAAAAAGAAAAAACTTACCTGCACTTTGCGGACGAAGGACGGAGTGATGCGCTTTTCGAAATCATCGATGGGTGTGTAGGAGTTAAGGATTTTCACAATCTACAAAACCAGAAAACAACCAGATTCTAAGGGCTCTTAAAAATAAAACCACAAGAGCGATGTATAAAAATAAAATTCCAATTAAAAAAAGCTGACATTCTCTGGCCCCTTTAGCTTAAGTAAATGACTCTATAAAAAGAATCTGTGTCAAAGCAGCATGTCGCAGACTGTGGTTTGCACCTGCACTGACGAGAGCTCGGAGCATCTCTGCTTGATCTCGGCTGCGTCCTCATCTGTGGTCTTGTTGACTTGAAGAAGCCAAGCGACCTGAGAGAGTGGCCCCAGCGTTTCCATAGCACAGCTGCTCTGAAGATCCTTCTCTCGCAACCACTCCTCTAGATAACTGATGTTACACCTGAAAAAAATAGATGCTTTATTAATCTCTATTTCTGGGGATGGTCAGAAAGACATTCCCATACCTCTCATATTATCTGTGCAGGAAGCAGTACGTATACATACATATTTCTGCATACAGAATGCCAGAATGACACTTGTGCAGTATGCACACTGCACTGAATATGTTAGAGCCGGGGGGCTGAAAACTTTTTGAATTTGAAGATCGGGGTAAATTTAACTTATTGTGTCTTCTGAGAAACATGTAACTATCTTCTGTAGCCTCTGATGGGCAATACTAAATGAAAAAATAAGTTGTTTAGTCAAAATAAGAAAAATCTACATTCTGTTAATGCATGGTTTTTCCTTCTGTAGCATCAGTGAGCATTTCAAACTTCTATAATAGTTGCATATGAGTCCCTCAGTTGTCCTCAGTGTCAAAAGATGGATTTCAAAATCATACAGTCTTTTTTGGAAAAGGCTGAACTGCTCAGGACCAACGAGGGACTCATTAACAACTATCAATAAACAGAAAAACAGTCGTGGATCATCCAGATAACGACACACAGTATTAAGGCTCAAAGGTATGTAAACTTTTGAGTAATTTTTATATATTCAGATATTATTTTTTTTCTTGTGGAGTGTATATAAACATATGTAACGTGAAATAGCTTATTCAGGACAGTACTAAACAAAAAATAACACATACATTGTATATATCATGTGACAACAGTGTAGCCTTTAAAATATTTATTGTTACATAAAAAAAAAGAGTGTGCAGCATTGAGTGTACTCTACAGTTTAAAAGTCTGAAGGTTGTAAGATTTTTTAAATACTTTTAAACGAAGTCCCTTCTGCTCACCAAGGATGCATTTATTTAATCAAAAACTGTAAAAACAGAAATATTGTGTAATATCATTACAATTTAAAACAATTTTTTTAATATATTTTTCTATTTTAATATATTTAAAATTGTACTTTATTCCAATAATGCAAAGTCTTCAGAGTCACATGATCCTTCAGAAATCACTCTAATATGCTAATTTTTAAGATTCTATCTAAAAAGTTCAATAGAACAGCAACTTTTTGAGCAATTTTGTTTTTTGAATAATGTATCTTGGGCACTTTCTCCCACTGAGAACGGGAAACAAATTTCTATCTGGATACCCTCTGTCCTTCAACAATGCTCAAAAAGTTGCCTGTGTATCATCGGTCTATGCTGTGCAATATATAATAATGCATATACAGAATAAAACACCTGTACGCACCTGATCTGCATGCCCTTGCGGCAGGAGCATAGGTCCTTGCGGAGCAGGATGCTGTTGACTGACGTGGATCCGATGAGGAAGAACAGCTGTCTTATGACCTGACCCTGCAGCTGTGGCTCCATGCTGTGCTGCTCCATGCTGGTGTGGAACGCGTCGAGCTGCTGCAGGATGGAGGTCACGCTGAACGCCTCTGACCCGCTGCCATCCTCGTACACGCTGTTGGAGCGCTTGCGGAAACCGGTGGGCTTCATGCTAGAGATTCCCTGGAGACTCTCATGCTCCAGCATCCCAGGGACTGAACGGAGAGAGCGGATTAACAAGACAGAACAAAGGCAAGTGCGTTATAACAGCACTGTATCGACTTCATTTCCATACTGATCATGGGAAAGAGCGCGTCCTCCATCACGCTGATGAACTGATGGTAGATGTTGATGGCGAGGTCGCTGAGAATCTGCCGGTGCTCTGAAAGGTCGAAGTTCCTCAGGCAGTTCTTGTTCTGACGAGGAGTGTTGTGCTTCATGAACTCCTGTCGATGGAGGGGAAATGAATCTCATTGGTCGGTTTCAGGAATGATAAAGTAAGGCATCTTAGAAAGAGCTGATGAATCAAGAAGTATAAACAGCATTTTATGATGTCTGTAATAGCTGTAGGGAGAAAGACTTTACCTCATCCCCGCTGTACTGTTTGAGACAGTTGAGGAAGTGATATGTGTTTGAGAGCCAGAAGGACAGAAGTTCAAAACTCTCCTGGCGGTTCTGAAATCATAGTCACCAGAATCATCATCAACTTTTTATTTATTTAGTTTTTGCTTAAAGAAAATAAAGCATGTTTACTTTGTCAACTATTCTGTATTTGTACTGACAGTATATTTTATTACAATTATTTTATTATTGTATTTATTATTATTTTATTATTTATTGTATGCTGTTTATATATTACTAATATATGTATATTTAAATCATCAATAAAGGCAGTACAATAAATATTACCATGACGTATATATACACTTATTTATCATTGTACTACAATTTATTTTTTGTATTTATTTGATTATAACACAATTATTATTGATACATTTATTTATATTACTTCTATTACTTGTATATATATATACACACACATACAAGTTTATTTGCAAAAACAGACAACCCGTTTTAAAAAAATCAAAAATCATGTTTTTTATGTTATTGTCACAAGCCGCGCCTCCGTGGCTCTCTCCGGACAACAGCAGCGGGAACCCTCTCCCGAGTACTTGTGTTTCCGCCCGGACTCCTTTTTCCCACGCACCTTGGCTGATTCGCGCCAGGTGTTGCTCATTGTGGACTGCATTTAAACGCTAATTTCACAGAAGTTAGACGCAAAGTCTTGATCCGCCTCGGCCATCAATTCCAAGCGTTATTTCTGATTGTTTATACCCGTGTTTGATTTGTTTGTTTATTGGACTCTGATTCTCGCTGCCTGCCTACGACCTTCTGCCTGTTTTCGACTCTGATTCAGCCTGCTCTCTGATTATTCTGTGTGCCCGTGTACTGACCCTCTGCTTGTTAGACTTGGATTAATAAATATACTGCAAATGGATCCGAAAGCCTTAGGAGATTCATTACAGAAGACTTCGCCGGAACAGGATCCAGCGGCCATGTTCCAGGTGATGGGCGAACTGAATCGCCAAGCTTCGGTGCTGCAGACTCACCAACAACAGCTGGAAAAGCTCACTTCTATGACGGAGGAGTTAGTTCGGTCAGTACAAGCGCTCACCGTTGCTCAAAGCAGGCCAGTCGATCCACCAGCCTCTCCTACACTTCAACCTGCACCGCGGGAAATCAACCCAGCGCGCCTGGCTCTTCCTGAGAAGTATAACGGTGCTCCAGGCAAGTGCAAGGGGTTTTTATTGCAATGCGACATCTATATGAAGTCTCAATCCGCCAGTTTTGCTGATGATGATAGCAAAGTGTCTCTTGTCTGTTCTCTGTTAACCGGCAAGGCGCTAGAGTTGGTGACCGCGCTTTGGACGTAGGATGGCGTTTCCGTCGTATCATAGTTTCATCCGTCAATTCAAAGAGGTCTTCGACCATACCGCAGACGGAAGAAGTGCCCGCGATGAACTGCTTTCGTTGAAACAAGGAAACTCATCTGCTGCGGATTATACTATGTCCTTCCGAACCTTTGCGGCCCAGACAGGATGGGACGCTGACCCGCTGATGAGTATGTACAGGCGTGGCCTGCATGAGGAGCTTCAGACCGAACTAGCCTGCAAAGGCGAGGACATGTCTCT
>JAUMHE010000085.1:3102405-3115106 GCA_032359235.1 Enteromius mattozi | reverse complement strand
GCAATGTATTTTTGGCTATTGCTACAAATAAACCCCAGCGACTTAAGACTGGTTTTGTGGTCCAGGGTCACATATGACTCCTTTAAAGGAACAGTCCTCTATTTTTGAAAATAGGCTCATTTTCCAACTCCCCTAGAGTTAAACAGTTGAGTTTTACCATTTTCGAATCCATTCAACCTAACCATTTTGTCAATCTTAGTACATGATGTAACTACGGAAGAGTCAAGTTTTAAACAGGGAAAATATAGAAACTCTTTGGTAATTTTTTTTTGAGTGAGATGCTAATGGTCTAATTAGGTTTAATGATCTATACTAAGCTGCAGCTAAAAATGGTACCACCAGAACCAGCTGAATGGATTAGAAAACGGTAAAACTCAACTGCTTAACGCTAGGGGAGTTGGAAAATGAGCCTATTTTCAAAAAAGTGGCGTGTTACTTTAAGGTTGTCATTATACTGTCATTTCACCTTGACGGAAATTTACAGATTCTAAAATATATTCTCCTACCTTGGTATCTGATCTCAGAAACCTCTTCCTGTGCCAGGGGGAATGCGTCACTGTGGGTGCTGGGTCGTGGGGAGTTAATCACTGACTTGCAGTAGTTGGGAGACCCCAGTTGAGGTGCTCGTGGGATATGCTTATTTTTTTTCTTTGGTAGTTTTTGTTTCGCCATGGCTAGGGAGTAGTACATGCCGAAGTTGTTCACGATTACAGGTACAGGCATGGCAATCGTCAGCACACCTGCCAGAGCGCACAGTGCGCCCACCAGCATGCCGGATGTCGTCTGAGGGTACATATCGCCATAGCCGAGAGTTGTCATCGTTACCACAGCCCACCAGAAGCCAATGGGGATGTTCTTGAAGTGTGTGCCACTACTGGCATCGGGATCGTTGAGGTTTCTTCCAAAACGTTCAGCATAGTAGATCATAGTGGCAAAGATTAAGACTCCGAGTGCAAGGAAAATAATGAGGAGGATAAATTCATTGGCACTGGCACGGAGCGTGTGCCCTAGTACCCGCAAACCCACAAAGTGTCGCGTCAGCTTGAATATACGGAGAATTCGAACGAATCGCACCACACGGAGGAAACCCAATACGTCTTTTGCTGCTTTGGAGGAGAGTCCGCTTAGCCCTACCTCCAGGTAGAAGGGGAGGATGGCCACAAAGTCAATGATGTTGAGGGCATTTCTGACAAATTTTAATTTGTTTGGACAGGTAGTCACTCGGATTAGAAACTCAAATGTGAACCACACAACGCAGACACCTTCAACGTAGGTTAACTGCACCATAGTCTCCGTCTCGGAAAAGACACGCTCCCGTGTTTCATTGCCCACCACGTAAGTCTCTGTGCGGTTGATGATGGGATTGAAGGCCTCATGAGTCTCCAAACAGAATGTGGTAATGGACACCAAAATGAAGAACAAAGATGCAAATGCTACCCACTGTAGGAAAAAGAGAGAGAGATGTTATGTATGACCTTCATCCAAAAATGACAATTCTTTCAATATGTCTTTCAAACTTGTATTACATACTTAACATAACACAGAAATCTTCAGTCTACGCTGATAGCTATTGAATGTCTTGATATATAAGTACTTTTGTGGTACTTTTCTAACAAGATGACAGAATTCCTTTAATGCTTGTTCTTTGAATTCCTTGCAAAACAGCTTTAACGCAGAGTTCAGCTATAAATAGGTTTTCCCAACATCAGAGCAGACAAAAATAAATCCAATTACAACATCATGAATACACTAATTGCTCATAAACACCCTTTTCAGCAGAATTCGGAGGAAGTACACTTGGATAATATCACGTCTTCTGTTCCCTCTTGAGCGTGCTTCTGAAAAGTGCTACGTCAACAAATGGGGTGCGTAACAGCTGAAACTCAAGGTCACTGTGTGCTCTCAAGGAGAGCATAGAATGACAGAAAGGCACCGATATAACTGCCCTCCACCACTTTGGGATAAATTTAACTACAGTTCCCTTCACCAGGGACTCCTGGTCAGCCTCTGGCAAGGTTACCACATGCAGATTTGGTGAGATGGTCCCTCGAGTGCTTTGAAAGAGGATGGAGGAGACTTGCATCACTTACACGGCGGCTTACTGCAAGATAGAACAACAAGCATGGACAGATGGAAGTGGATTTCAGTAGGGGAGCCCCACCACAGGATGACGGAATACTGGCTAGTGGTAGAATTACATAAGTGCAAGTTGGCCATGTTTTCCCTATCATGGGATCTTCTGGTGACTGAGAAATGCTCCATCTATTATGTATGAATTGATTATTCTGCTCAAATTAAATATTAAATTAAGGCTGTGAATCTCAGTGACATATCATCCATCAGTACATATATAATACGGATGGGAAAGTGCATTCAACATTGAATGAATGGAAATTCAGTGCATTCTTGAAATTTAATAATCATTGTAATAGATGTTTTCCATTTTCTGAAAAAGAAAAAAGTTGGTTTATTTGTGCTTGCCTGTTTAGAAGTCACTACTACAATGCTGGGGTTTTCTGGGTGGCTGCTTACCAAGTCTCAGTTGCTCCTTTTAATGTAAATGTATGGTATTTTCTCACCCATTTCTTCCATCTTTCACCTGGCAAAAATTGTGAGTCAGATCACTTTGAAGAGTAATAGCACTCCTCTTCTTAAAGCGATAGTTTACCCAAAAATGTTAAATCTGTCATTAATTACTCACCCTCATGTTGTTCCAAACCCATAAGACCTTAGTTCATCTTCAAAACACAAATTAAGATATTTTTGATTAAATCTGAGAGCCATCTTTCCCTCCATTGACAGCAATACAACTAAAAAGGATCAAGGTCCAGAAACGTAGCAAAAACATAGGTAAAACAGTCCATGTGACATCATTGGATCAACTTCAGTTTTGCAATGCTAGGAGAATACTTTTTTGCGCAAAGAAAACAACAAAAATAACATAATTTACTCTATCCATTCTTCTCTCATGACTTACGTCTTCCGCCATTTTAGAGAGTAAGTGTACGCTTTCCTCTAAGGCCCAAACTGCCGCAGATTACACACATGCGTGTGCTTTCACCCGGATGTAAATAGGGCTGATTACGTCAAATACGTTAAAGCTTGCATATGCGGTGTGTTGTGATAATCTCTAAAATGGCAGAAGATGCAAGTCACGGAATAAGAATGGATAGAATAAATGTAGTTATTTTTGTTTTCTTCGCGCAAAAAAAGTATTCTCCTAGCATCGCAAAAGTGAAGTTGATCCACTGATGTCACATGAACTGTTTTACCAACGTTTTGTGAAGATGAACGAAGGTCTTATGGATTTGAAACAACATGAGGGTAAGTAATTAATGACAGAATTTTCATTTTTGGGTGAGCTAACCCTTTAAAATAATCCATGTGACATCAGTACTTCAACCGTAATTTTACGAAGCTACAAGAATACTTTTTGTGCACAACGAATACAAAACAACGACTTTATTCAATGACTAACATCTTATCCGCATCATCCTATAGCACCATTTTGGAGAGTATCAGATATGTAAACAATGTATGCAACATGTACACGGATATGTTGTTTATATTCTGATCAATGCATAAACAATAAACACAGTGTACATTGTTTATGTATGTGATACTCTCCAAAATGGCGCAAGAGTGACGCAGGAGATGAATTGTTCAATAAAGTCTTCTTTTTTTCTTTATGCACAAAAAGTATTCTCGTAAATCGAGAATAATATATCATTCTCAAATCACAAGACAAAGTTTACTTGGCTTGGAACTTGTTCAAATCACTAAATCCTGACCTATTTTTGACCTATTTTCCATTATTAAAAAGCAGAATTACCTGGAATAAACTCACTCAATCAACTCATGACCAAATTTCATTGTATCATTACTGAACCATAAACAATTACAAATGAGTATCAAATTTTAATGTTCTTGTTGTTGTTGTTAATACACCATGTCTTCATGAAGTTGCAAAGCATTAATACACCACCTCTGCCCTGATCTGCCTCTTGTTCTGATGGCTAGCAACACCTCTCAGTTCTTCGCTTCCTTCTATCACATAAATTCTTCTTCCACAGGCAGTTTATATCTGGGTCAGCAAGTGCTTAGTCTAACAGACACTATTCCCTAGATGTGCCTCGTTTCCTGTGTTTGTAGGGAGGAGAAACGTTTTGTCTGAAGAAGCCTACGAGCACATACACACAAAAAAGCATATAAATAACATTTTTCACCATTTATTTTGATCACTTTGACCAGTAGAAAGAGCTGTTGAGTTATGGAAATGAAGGAACTCTACTTGGCACCAAAAGAATGTTTCTCCGTTGATCAACGTTCTAAAGAATCCATGTATTTTGATGTAATAAATGTGCAAGAGAGATTTAAATAGCAAATATTTGAAATTTCTTTTGCAGATGCTATTAACAGTTCCTGATTTGTTTTTGGAAAGCTCTTAAAAGTGTAAGATAAACTAATTTTTCAGTTTCACATCACAGCACTTTGTCGTGGCAATTTTCTACAGCTCCACAGTAATTATGCTCTGATTCATTCAAAGACGGATGTGGGATACAACTTGATATCTTAATGATGCTCAGAAGATGACGTACAACATAAGGAAGTAATTAACATTGCTACACTTCTCAATGAATACTAACGGAATTAGCAACATTTTTGTGTTTTACAACAACGCCTTTATTTTTTTATAGATGCTTACAGTTTTCACAAGTTCTTTCCAGTTTTGTATCAAATATGCATCAGACGGAACAGTAAAAAAGCAGTTAATAATTCATCAAGGTAAGACATGGATTACATCATCAGCGTTGCTTTTTCTCCTTCATAAAACTTATAAACGTTGTGTAATTCATGCAAAATAACAAGCGCTAAAGAAAGTTTTTCAAAATATTTGCTGAATCACTTTTGCTCTCCTCAAACCGAGGCCGAAAGCACATTCTCACGACCTTGCAAATCCCTGAGGGCAACAGTTTGATCCACGAGAACGTTTTATCCTCACTCTCTCATTGATCAAGATAAACACTAGAACAGCTTGATCCCCTTGATCTCAGGGGACACAACATGATCCGTTTCTCCCCCTCTGCCCTCCCGCCACACACTGATGACTTGAAGAGACAGTCCATTATAAGTTTTTATCCCTCCACACCCACACATCTACTCATTTCGAATGTTCATCAAAGGAGAAAGTGCTTTTTGGGTCCAGATGGTGCATTTACGGCATCTACCAGCAGGGGCTAATGTATCCATGCTAACCAGCCAAACCACGATCTCTTGCAGTTTCCAAATGAATATTAAAAGAGTCTTGAAAAACTTTCTGGCACTCTTTCAGTAAATCTAGTGCTATTTGTTGGCTGCAGTTATATTTGAAAGCATCATCATTTGCAGCCATTTAATCTTGCTTAAAGATTAATCTTGCTGTTTTCATTTTTTAGCCCTTGAAAAATCACACAAGTGCCAGTGCTGGGAATGCTGAAACTCAGTTAAAGTGCTGGTAACTGTACTAGTCGGTGGGTGGCCCGGCGCTGATTCATTCTGCGTGCTAGTGTTTGTGTGTGAACCGATGTGTTGCTGCGATGCTGATGCAGCTGAGATATGAGATGTTCTCATTAAATACACTCACACACACTCTAACCAGGCAGACTAATAAATGACGTGCAGCTTGATAATTACTGTGAGGACGAGTCTGGGCAAGTCTGGCAGAGTCTGAACCGATAGACCTTGTGTGTTCACTTCCTGTTCGATTATGGCACAGTGCGGTTGGCATTTATATGTTCTTTCACAGAAGAATTTCTAGATCTGAATAGAGTTTTAGACTAAGCAAGACTCATTTACTCCAAAATGAGGGGCATCGGCTTGTGATTGCATAACAGATAATAAGACCAAAAAAAACATAAAAATAATTCTGGTTGGTTTTTCCTAAAATCTCACAAAAATATTTATAACATTTAATATTTAGAATATATATATATATATATAATTTATATTTTAATCAGCATAAAGAATCATAACAAAAAATACAATAACACAATATAAATGCTTTATTTAATCCATATATTTAATAAACTTAATTTTATGTAATTATTTACAATTTTAAGAAGTGCAATGCATTAATAATATATGTAATTATTCAAAATAATATAAAAACGTGTGTGTGTGTGTAAACGAAAATGTGTAATTTAAAACAATAACAATAAATGTGACCCAATTTGTTAATTTAGTTAATTTTATGAAATTGAGATTTATACATCACCTGAAAGCTGAATAAATAAGCTTTCCATAATTTGAGAAAATCATCTTGGTTTTGTGTTCCATCGTCACAAATAACAATATAATGTAATGTTTAGGTCTTAATGGTTTCTTCTTTCTCACTTTTGATTTTGGAGGTAAAAATGACCTGAACATGTTCTTGACTGCTTTTGTGACATTCACACCCTCACAGGCATTACTGTAGGAGAACGACAGGACACATTATCAACCACAGAGTGGCATCTGTTGTTTGCAAAGCAAAGTACAAATTAGCTAACATCAGAAAACAACAGGACACCTCACTCAAAATGATCCTATTTCCTGTTAGATTTCAAAAAACATGCAACTAAGACAAAAGGACCCTTTCACCTGATCCTGTACTGAGGTACGGTACTGTACCATCATCATTTTAAAAGAGGACCAATGCCAAGTTTACAACAGCTACCTCTATAACAGCGTTTCTACAATACTAAGAAAAACATGCATTTATTTTTATTTTTTTTAAACTTCTTGCCAGTTTCCAACAGCAGTTTTTGCTTATCTATAAAATTAATTCTCTCCCAGGCTTCTTGGCTTTTAGTTTAGATCAAGATAAAGAAAGATGTCATCTGTGATCACAGCAGGTAATTGAGTTGTCAAGTTCTAATGTAATTAAGATATTCTTCCTGATGAAGGCGACCTAAAAATAACTCAAAACAATTGAATTGACTCAACCCAGAAAATCTAGTGTAGTTTGACTGCGCCACCTCCTCACACAGAGTCTAGCCGTGACTCCAAAATCCCAATTCATTCATCTGAAATCTGTGGATTTTTTTCCAGCCGCCTCCACTTGAGAAGCAGAGAGGCGCTGCTTTTAGAAAACGTGGTAAAAATAATCCAGCACTGCTGACAGAAATGCATATTTGATGCAGAAACCCAACTTCCCCATCACGCCTCAGCGATTGCTCAGACTGTGTATCAAAAACAAGTCGTGCAGATGATCTGAATCACAAATCCTGGCTGTGGTCGATGTCCATCAGCGGACTTCATCAAACCCATTACCGCTTGATTTGCTATCAGGCAGCATGGTTCATGTTTCTCTGTGGTGCTGCCAGGAGCCGGGCCACTTTCCCTCAGATCCAGCAGCTCTCTGCTTTAGCAGACAGTGTCGGACAGCCTGGCTCCTGGCAGAGCAGCCCATAGCCAAATGAATAATATATTTCCTTCTAGAAAACTAGTCTCACCTACAGTTTACTTGTTTAGATGCGTCATCTGCATTTAAAACCTACCTGAAGCTCTACATCGGTGGCCAAAAGTTTGAATTAATTGAATTTTTACATTTTTTGAAAAATGTATCTTATGCTTACCAAGGGTTGTTGTGAAATATTATTGCATTTTTAAAAATCTGTTTTCTATTTTAATATATTTTAAAATTAGTGCTGTCAAATGATTAATCAAGATTAATCGCATCCCAAATTGTTTACATAATATATTCATGTGTACTGTGTATATTTATTATATACACACAAAGTATATATTTTGAAAACATTTATATGTATACATTTACATATTTATATTGTTATATTTTATATTAAATAAATATATTTTACATATAAACATAACATATTTATCTTAAATATATATATATTTATATATATACTTATATATATATATATATATATATTTTATTTTTTATTTTATTTTTTTTTAAGAAATTAACAATTTATTCAGACGTTACAGTAAAACATTTATGTTATAAAAAAATATTAATTTCAAATGAATCCAGTTCTAAAAAGTAAACATTCGATTTATCAAAGAATCCTGAAATGTTTTACAGTTTCCACAAAAAATATCAAGCAGCAAAAACTTTTTCAGCATTGATAAGTACCATTATTAATAATTGAGTACCAATAATAATTGAGCAGCAAAGCAGCATATTAGAATGATTTCTGGTGGATCGTGTGACACTGAAGACTGGAGTAATGATGCTAAAAATTAAGTTTTCCATCACAAGAATAAATTCCATTTTAAAATCTATTCAAATATGAAACGGATGTTTGAAACTGTAATCAAATTTTACAATATCATGTTTTAATCAACCAAATGCAGCCTCTTCTAAACTTTTGGCCACCATTGTATGTCTAAGTTTTTTTCTACAGTCAGCTCGCCTAGATCTTGGAGGACGTCCATCTCCTGCTCCGTCAGTGCCAAAGCGGTGGGTTAGAGTCAGTAGAGCTGACCTGTTTTAACCTGGCTGCCAAAACTTGTAGAAATGCTGGGATGGCGTTCATCTCCGATTAAGAGCTTATAGGGTTCCTGCTGAGAGCAATGATGGGACAGCGGTGAGAGCAAAGAGCTGACATTTGAATTGAGCTAATGAAATGCCCATAAAATCTCAAGGGGAGTGTGTCTTTTACAGCACAAGTGCCCTTAAAAGCTTCATGCGAGTGCATCATTAGTGTTTGTGTGCCTTGGGGTTGTGTGTGTCTGCGTGTCTCGAGGGATGAGACGGCTGCTTGTCACACATCAAAACAGGCGAGCTGCAGTTAGAGGCAGCGTGCTCCTGAACAAAACATGATCTGTATGGACAAGCAAGGATGTGAGCAGTCTTTATTTCCAACCCCTAGTCAGTCAGCAAATCACAGTCGCTTGATAACCTTCATCAGACAGAGGAGACAACAAAACTATAGGTGCACTGTGGTAAAGACTTGCACACAAATGGAGTTATTTTATACTATATGTACAAGAATGGCTGTGCATGACATCATCTATGGCCCATCTCGTGGCTTCTTTTATTTCACGAAAGAGAAGGTGGGTATTATTTCAAGGTCACACAGAATTGTGGGATGGGCTCAGAAATGTGGTCATCCAGAGTCTCTTTCTCTCTCCGTAAGTCTGCAATTGGGTCTTTCCATGGGGGGAAAAAATCTCAAGAATCAGAGTTTTACTAGGCATTTTTCTTGTCACTACCACAAAAATTTTTATTTATTTTAATTTTTCCCTTTCAGTTCTACAATGAGGATGCATTTTTGGCCTATTTATAAATACAAAAAAGTAAAATATATAGTAGTTTGTATTTTTTCTTTTGTACCATATTTTATACTGAGAGTATTATACACACACACACACACACATATATATATATATATATATATATTTATCAAGTATATTTATTTTATATACACAAAAATTATGTAAACATATATATGTAAACATATTTAAATAATTTAAATACATTTAAACTTAATTTAAAAAAATAGCTTCACTTAGTAATTTTTCTTCAGAACGTTTCAAATCTTGAATAAATTTACTTTGTACAATTTTTTTTTTTTTTTCATTTTATTTTGAACAAAGTAGAAGTGACCCTTTGGAATGACCCAGCTGACATGGTTGTGTCCATCACTGATTTCTCAAATAATCAATCAAAATCAAGAGTCACCGATGGGCTCATTAGGGTCATTTGACCCTCAATTGGTCTGACACGGTATTGGACTATGCCTAAGCTGTTTGGTTGGTCTGTAAACTGCTTTTAAAGGTATTTGGTGCAATTTTCAAGCTGAATGTCCAGTCAACCACAGCCTTTTCTCCCCCGAAGACACATAATAGCATCTCTCAATGAACTCACCCGTGCGTATTTTGAGGAATAAGGGTCCTCAAAGAGCGCCCACGTCCTGCTCCAGCGCCCGGACCTGTTATCGGGCGAGTCGCCTTGCGCCAGTCTCCGGGTCATCTCAACACCCTCGTCCCCCTCAGCCGCTTCAGCAACCGCCTCGGGCTCCGGGTCTTCATGCCCGAGATCCAGAGCACCCCCAGCGAAGCTGTCCAAAGCCTCCTCCGCCTCTCGATGCTGCCGGTAGGTCATCCAGCAGCACGGTTCCACGTCCGTCTCGTCGATTCCCCAAAACGCCAGTTCCTCCTCATACAAAGGTCCACATACGTCCGCCGGGCAATGCAGCTTTCCCGTGCGATAATAGTTAAGAATGTGGGCGAAAACGCCGGGGTGACGGTCAAAGAAAAACTCCCCGATGTTCGCATCATAATCGAAGTTATTAGGCGCGTCGGGCTCCGCCAGCCAGGAGAGTCGAGTGCCGGGCAGGGTGCGCAGGGTGCTGCGGTAGGTCTGGTGCTTGATTCCTCCGACGTTGATCACGATGCGATCCTTGTCGTCCCCTTGGCCCATCGCGTACCTCTCTAGTCATATCTCCAACCCGTGGACCGTCATCATACCGCTGGGACCCATGTTCAGAAAATTCAAATGTGTTTACGATCGTGCCAGGTGCGCCTCAAAGTGTACATGCCAACAATAGAAATCCAAAACCGTTGAATGACTTCTGAGATGAGGGCACGGTTTCCCTCCAACACCCCTATATCCCGACCCCCCGGCTCGGGTTTGAGGGCGTCAGGAAGGTTTTTATGGTGTCATTGGGCGCGAGGTGGTGCTGAATGGACAGCGCCAGTCATCCGTCGAGCCTTCATAACTCCAGCGTGCCTATTGTGTTACAGCTTCCCGTGGAAAAAAACCCACTGCACGTCCGTTTTCTTTGAGAACGAACAGAACCAGCAGCAGATCTTGCCTTCAGCAATTCTAGTGGCTTTTAAAAAGGTATGCACAATCGATGGTGCTTTGAATAGACTGAAGTCCCATTGAAGCGGATCGCTTGTGATTACGGTCTGAAGAAACAGGCGTCGCAGCAACAAGGGAGGGTCTTTCATTCACAGGAGCAGAGCTCAATCTAAAACGTGTTTCCACGCGAACAAAAACGCAACATGTTCTCGGAGTGGAAGACGTTTTAAAGTGTAGTCCTTAGAATGAACTACAGTCTATTATGTTGCTAGCGCTTAATGTACTGAATACAATAAGTATGCAATGCATTCTTTGTCCTTCAAGTAATGAACATCTTATATTCAACAACTATTCAAGTGACTGTAATTTACAAGTTAACCTGGCTACTAGTTAACCTAGTTAACCAATGGCTGCAATTACCAAAATAAGTTAATTGCTTAGGTTGCATGTTTCCTAATGCACTTAAAATTTGTGATTAGTGTGATAATGTACTAGAATAAATATGCACTATGGAAAGTGAAATGTTTACTATTAATACTTGTAATAAAGACTTGGAACACATAAAAGTGAATAGTTATGGAATAGTTATAGTGAAACAGGAATAGTTATGCAAGCTTATTTCCACCACATAATTAATAAATAAGATGAGACTTATTAATTTTGACCCTTTTCCTGCAATTGTGTTTATACCACATTTTCTCCCCCTCAGAATTGCTATAAGCTCTGAGACAAAAAAGGAAACAATTCTATTGTCTGAATTTCAAAATGTTAACATGCAATTTGTTTTTTACAAATCTGAGACATTTGTAAAAATTCTGAGAAAAAAGAATTGTGAGATTGCATGAAAAAAGTATGAATTAAGAGATATAGACAAAACTGTGCAAAAAAAAGGCTGAAACTTTTTTTTATGTGGCAGAAGTAAGCTTCCGAGAATCATATGTTGTACAACTAATAAAATAAATAGGCCTTCTAGTCACCTTCTAGTAGTTAAAAAGGTGTCACTACTAGTAAGAATAACAGACACTGTTTAAAGGAATAAATGTTAAGACAGCTTGTCATTCACACTGTCCTATTTGTATGAGCAGCAGGTAACCTTGTGTTCATGCTGGAACTCAGCTTGTGAACTGCTCCGGGTCCATTTTAAAGGACAATGTGGCAATGAGGAGAAGGTGCACGTCTAAAATCAGAGCACATTTGCCTGGGAGGTGTGTTTGACCGCATAGGCGTGGAGGCTGGACGAGGGAAGAGGTGATTTGTTGCATTTTAGGGACATTTGTGCGCTGCCTCCCTAGCGCAGATCTATAAGAGGAAAATTATACATGCATATGAAATATTAGAGAAGTCATGCAATCTCAGTGTGCATTATGGGTAACTCAGAATTCATAAATTAATGAGAAAAGCTTTTATTTTTCCATTAGATAAGCTTTAAGCTGTTGAGGACCAGATACGCCAGCCCATTTTAATTGTAGAAAGTCAATTAGAATAGATTTTAGATGTTGATACAGATCTAAATTGAGTAATATAAAAGTGCCTTTGGTTTAGATATAAATGTAATTACTGACATTTTTTCTCTGTGCTAATACCATTTCTGAGCAGTGAGAGCCTGCAATGCTTATGTCTGCCTATAGGTGGCATCAAAGTGTAATATTTGTAATATTATTGAAACATCAAATATCAAATATTTTTCTAAATAAATACATAGATACATTAAAATAAATAAATAAAAACAAAATAACTTTTATTTAATAATTATCCTGGCCCAGTTTTACATTCCAAAGAAGACTGCGCCTGTTTAGGAAATTGTAAATAATAATAATAATAATAATAATAATAAATAATAAAGCAAATACATTAACGTGTTTAAATTAATGTATCATCTTCTTAATAAAATCCCCATTGTCCTGTTTAA
>JAUMHE010000085.1:3072693-3091910 GCA_032359235.1 Enteromius mattozi | reverse complement strand
TTTATTACAGAGGTGAGAGGGTCCGTGTTTATTACAGAGGTGAGAGGGTCCGTGTTTATTACAGAGGTGAGAGGGTCCGTGTTTATTCCGTGTTTATTACAGAGGTGAGAGGGTCCGTGTTTTGCACATCTGTGCGTCACAGAGATCACACGCTCTGCATGCGTGCATTGCGTATCGTCATTCAGATTTATTTATTTATTTTATATATGAAAATATATTAAACGTGTGTGCAGTAAGAGCATCTACGGCATATCGCGTTGGCTAAAACACACAAGGAAACGCGTTGTGAAAAAGAATATCACAGAAATCGCATTCGGACTCTAGAATTATCACAGAGGTTGTGAGAGAAAAACACAGACATGGCAGATATATATATATATATATATATATATATATATTATATGTGTGTGTATATATGGGTGATTCTATAATTGCGGGTACATTTGGTGTCCCCACAAAAGCAAAGTCATTATTTTTTCTACTTTTTTATGGTTATATTTTTTGTTATTTTAATTGATTTATTATTGGTCTTTATGAATTACAAGATGTGCAGTCCATAACAATATAATCATTTATTTTAAAAGTCTCTTAAATGGCTAAAAATCATGAATTTTTTCTTGTCTGCATGTCTGTGTATTTTTTGTGATCGTATCAATGTTCAATCAAAATATTTTATAGTACTTTTCTTTTGGCAATTGTTTATTCATTTTATTTATTAAAGCCCTAAATAGTTACTTACTTAATTTAATGTTGTAGAATTATTTGATTATTTTCTTAGAAAAAAGTGTGTCCCCAAATCTTGTGTCAACTCTTTTACCAAACCATATTTTTCCTTTAAATTGGTGGAATTATCTCTCAGAATTGTGGAAGTTGCAGGAATTGATGTCACTTTCACTCACTGATGAGATCTGAAGCACTGAGAAGTATCTGTGCTCTCTCTGAGAAGATATTTGAATCTAAAAACTTACACCAAGAGTAATTTTTAAAACGTCAACTCTGTTACCACAATATCAAAAGGAAAACAGAATTTATTACTGATCTCACATTGGGTTATTTAAAGCTCTTTTAATCATGTTCTCATAAGTGTCATGTTTTCTTAGCATTTATGCCAGCAAGTGGAGTTTTTGGCATAAATTAAATAAAAATGTCAATTCTGTTACACTGTTGTCTCCATTGTAAGTCTACCTAGGTAACAGAGTTGACGGTGACAGACGGGGACACCAAGTGTACCCGCAATTATACAGTACAATCAGTCATATGTATGTATGTATGTGTATACATTTTTTTTATTATATTATAAATCTTCCTTTTCCATTACAGAGTTCATCTGGAGTCAAGAGGAGCCACAGAACATGGGCTGCTGGTCATTTGTATCACCGAGATTTGAAAAGCAGTTAGCCTGCAAGGTCAGGTTCATCCCTTCAGCTAATAGAGGGCCTGTTAGCTAATGCCTCTATCGCCTCTTACCTTCAATTCATGACATTCATCAAATTAACACTGATTTATTGCAAAATGATTGATGTTGATCTGGTCATTTGTTTCCTCAGCTGAGATTAGTCAGCAGACCAGCATTACCCGCTCCTGCCGTGGGCATCGGTACCCTCCACCACCAGCAGCATGAAGCCATCCTGGCGGCGTCTTTCTCCTGAAACAATGCAAGAAATGATCGTCTTAATGTAGCAAACAAGCTGGTACACTGACAACAAATGCCAAGCTCTGTTTGTAGCCTGAGTGCTAAACAGAGGCATATTGCAGGTTTGACTGTTTATTGCGAACATCTGTTGGATGAAGATATCTTACTGACATCTAAATCGGTTTATCAATATTCTTATTGAAAGCATCATAATTGATATTTCAGAAGTGATATTTGGCAAAATAAAAATGTTATTGTATAGAACAAATGTAGAAAATGTTTTCATAGCACTTTTAAATGAAATTTGATATACGGAAGACTGAGTGGAGGCAAAGGAGAGAATAAAAATGATAATTATCATTGCGGCGATGAGATGAATATTGTGTTGTGAACTGGTAGCCACTCAAGATCAGATGCTTGGTGCATTAAATGTGTGCATGTGAATTAAGGGCTGCTTGGAATCAGCTCTTTCCAGGTGAATGTAGAATCATTAGGAAATAACAAAAAATGTATTGTTACGTGCTTACAAAGTAAAAGTATTAATTAAAAATAATAGGCCTGCCTCTCAAAAATCTCACAGAACTGTACACAAAGTTACTGTTTGATAGCTAGTTTACGTTGCTGTGAATGTTCACCCATGATTAACCCAGTCCAATTTATAATGTTAAATTATATGAATTGTTTTCAGTAGTCACAGTGTTGTGTTGTTGTAATTGAATTTGTACTTGAATACTTATTCTGGATACAAAAATAAAAGAAAAATTACGAAAATGTATCATTTACCTTTAAAATATTCATCATGCAGTGCAAAGATATTAATAATTAAACCTGTTTGTCTGTCGTTTAGTAGAGTAATTCTTAATCAAACCATTCAAATAAATTTTAAGTTTGTGTTTCCTGTAGAAAAGTTCATTCATAAAAAGCAGAAGTAGGTAATTTAGTATTTTAATGGGATAGTTCATCCATAAATGAAAATTCTGTCATTAATTATCAACCCTAACTAACCCTTTATCAGCATGGTTAAAGCATAAATAACCATAAAACATAAATAACCATACTGGGTTTTGGAATATTAAACTTTATTAATTAAGATAGGACACTACAACTAGAGACTTTCAGCATTTTTTTGCTACCTAAACATGTCTTCCTTCTTAAGAAATAAGAAAACACCCAAAATATAGGCCTACATTTAAGTATTATAACTAGTTAATAACACTTAATGCATACACTTAAGTGTTAATCTTTTTCCATTTGTGTCATTAAAGCTTTTTCCTTGAATAATTTGAGAATTTTTAAGCCCAAAGCGCAATTTCATTCAATTGATTTATATAACATTTTATTCCTAAAACATGGTGATGGGGGTATTGACATTATATCTAATATTATATTATATATATTTTTTATTTATCAATTTTATTTTACTTTTTGTGATTAAAAACATCCAAAATCCCTTTTTAAAAACCTTTAATGTTAGCAAAATGAAACAAGGAGTTTAAACCTTACAGCTTCATTCAATGTTCAGACATCTGTTCTGCAAATGTATGCAAATTAGTATATATTTCAATAGCTAACCCATCATTTGCATATTTAAGCATACCGTTACAGAAAACTTGTAAAGCAACTGTCTTAACGTACGGTGGTAAATCAATTAGGTAAGTATGGTGAAGTCTTAAATTTGGGGAAAAATTACCCTATTCACCTGTAGTGTCTTGGAATGTTTATTATTTACAGCTGTATCAATGTTTGTTTATTTTTTTAAACAGACCGTTTATCAAAGTGCTGACAGAGTTAGTATGACTAATGATGAATGCAGCATTACTCTTGATGCAGCAGGTGTACCGTTCCTGACGCAGTCTGTTCAGCCGTCTGCTGTCATCCCTCGCACGCGCTCACCGGTTATTTACCGGGCAACAGTTGCATCATCTGTCAACCGGTGCGGTGCAGCATCCCTACTTCGCAAAACCTCGAGAAAACGGCGTCACGCATTTGCGCGCGCGTTGCACGTTCTGTCTGTTCAGCTCGAGCGCGGTGAGTCAGTGAGGCGGGATTGGATTAGTCGCTGTGCGTCGGTCAGTCCTCGTTCTGTTGGCGGTACCGTAACCGGGCGGCATGAAACGGAATGCGGGCAACGATTAAAGCCGGTCACACAGTCACAGAGACCGATACGCGCGTTCGCGGCTTTATCCGTTTGTGTTTTGTGTTTCCTGTAAGGTTGGAAAGATTGACGCGTTAAGAAGGTTATTCGGAGGCAGCGCTCACCCTGGAAGCACCATGGCCAGGGGAAGCGAGGAATCTGTGAATGGATCGTGGAAAAAGCAAGTGGATGACATCAGGAAGATATTTGAGTTTAAGGAAATCCTCGGGACGTGAGTATGAATGATGCTTTGACATTGTGAATGACTGACTGCGATTGTGGTCAATATCCTCCAGTTTGCCTTCTCAAAGTTTGACCTGTGAGAATATTCTGATGTTGCAGACAGGTGTAATACCTAACTTTAGCATCACATTAAAGCCAGATTTGCTGGGTTATAAATGGCTTGAAAAGTGAGCGCTTGTTTTTTTATGGCTCAGTGACTGAATGAAAAGAGAAAGGTTGCGTTTTTGTCGCTCATGAATATAGCCTTATGTGTAACGACTGGGCACTTATTTGCATATGTATGTATAGCCTATGAAAATAAAAAGCTAGTATATTGTATTTGGGTTGGTGACGTATCAATGTGTCCTATGGTGTGACAGAAAAATGGAAAAACAAATCTAACACTGATGATTAACCTGTCTCATCCTGTTGGTTACTCAAAGAATGAAGATACATTTTTCTTATTTTATGGTTTTTTTTTTTCTACATTACTGTTTCACACCATAGGACAACAGCCTATTTACTCTACCAGTAGGCATACACTTCAGACGTTAATAGACAGGTTGAATTAATTTGCATCCCCAGGTTATCTGTCTATCTGTCTGTCTGTCTATATCATAAAATCAATCCTAAAAAGAAAAAAAAAACGGGGCTGTTAGTGCTTAAAATCCTACTTTTTAAAAATCACTATCTTCATTTTGTAGGCTTTGTCAGTCAACCCTGTTACCATGCTTTATACAGTAAAACTGAATATTGACATCTGGATGTTTGGAGCACTATCAGCATTCTTCTAATAAACATTTTATGACCTTCAGCACTAGTAATGGTTAAATGAACTGTAAAACTCTCATCCCTGTGACTAAGGTGAAAGTGTATCCCAGCATTCCCATATTTGTTCTTATAAACTGTATATAGTTGCACTGAACCAGACATATAATAGGGTGTTGTGGTGTGGGCAATGTCGTCCGTATCAATGCATAATATGTATGCATTTTAAATCCATACTTAACCTACTTGGTATAGCGGGTTTTAATGTGCAGACCTTCTTCTGTCACTTTTAATATCCCACATCCGGCAACATGGCCTTATGTTGTCATGAACAGCTGTTCTTCTGTTGTAGCAGCAGTGAAATACAGGTTCACTAGGTTTTTCCTAGTAATTCCTTGAAATAGACCAAGAGATGTCTATTTATATGGTGTACAGGGACCAAAAACAGGACAGGTATTTTTATGTCCCTTAGAGAGAGAAATCATTTTTCGTCTTCCACCATTTGTGTGGTTTATATTTATTTACTTGTCCTGTAAACTGTGATAGTCACTTAGCTGACATGTTCAGCACCTTTGTAAAATCAACTATACATAATTTTTTAAAACAGTTAATTAGAATTTGATTACAATGCATCTGTGCATAGTCTTATTGTAATTAATTAAATTTAATTATTGTATTCGTTTAATTTTATTTTCAATTTAGTGCCTTTTTAAAGATAATATATTTGTAAGGCACAGGATTATGTTCAGGTCAATGAATATCACATATATTGATTTCATTTTATTTCTTTTTGTTTTGTTTTGTATTTAATTTAAGTTTTCAATCCAGTGCCTTTTCCAAACATCTAAAGATATTATGTGTTGAAGCACTTGATTGTGGTCAAGTCAGACATAAATGATAACTCAAATATTTTATTTTATTTTATTTTTATGTCAGTTTAAGGCAGATGAGCTCAAATATTTTTTATTTTATTTTATTAATGTTTATAGTTTTATCATTTAATTTAAAGTTTTCAATTCAGTACCTTTTCTAAAGATAATGTGTTTAAGGCATATGATTATGATCAGGACAGGCATAAATCATATCTCAGATATCTTTTTATTATTCTTATTTTAGTTTATTTATTTTATTCGTTGGTTTTTTTTTCTAAGGTGAGCTCAAATATTTATTTATTTATATTTATTTATTTTTTTTTAATTCAGTGCATTTTCCAAGGATCTGAAGATAATGTATATAAGTCAGATGAGGATGCTTAGGTCACAAGCGGATATTATAAAACGATGAAGATCTGTATTACATAAGGCTTTTACAATAGCACGCCAAAAGTCTCTTACAAAAGGATTTACCGGTAGCTTTAGTGGATACAGACCAATCCTGATCTGTAAATGTTTCATTACAGAAGCTCCATTAGTCACGCCAGTTACAATAGCTTTACACCTCATAGAGAATACTCCAAATTACATGCTTCCAATGTCCCAGACTCTGAAACTGTATTCCATTGATTTTGGATGCAGCTTAAAACTTTTTAGGACCAGGAACAAAAATCCCTAAATTATACAACCATAACATTGAACACACTGAAGGGAATTAATTTGTCACAGTCTTAAAATATTTTGATCCAAAATCTTATGCATAAATGCTTAAAATTGGTTTTGTAGAATTTCTTTTATTAAAACATTTATATATTAATTATATATTTAATAATTAAACTTTTTAAACTCATTTATGCACTACCATTCAATGCTTTTTTTATTTATTTATTTTATTTTAATTGATTATTTTAATTTAACTTCATCAATGACAGTGAGGACTAGAATCTAGTTCAAATAAATCCTTTTTTTTTGTTCTTTCTTTTGAACAAATAATCCCAGGAGGAAAAAAAGTATCACAGTTTCTACAAAATATTATTACTAAAATAGTAATATTACATACATTTAGAACTGTTTTAAACATTGATAATGATATACTAAATGTTTCTTGAGCAGGGAATCAGCATATTTCACAAGTGATTTCTAGATTATCATGTGACACTGAAGTCTTGAGTAATAATGCTGAAAATTCAGCTTTGCATTACAGGAATAAATTACATTCTAACATATTCAAATAGAAAACAGTAAAATTGCAATAATATTTCACAATATTACTGTATTTATATTAAATAAATGACTTGGTGAGCAGAGGAGATCACTTAAAAAAAAATCTTAGACTCTACATTTTTGAATGCTATATATTTAATATAGTCTAATATAAAAATAGAATTCCATTTGGTAGTGGATGTTAAAAGCTGTTGTAAAAAAGCTGTGCTAAACTTGACCAAGAACAAGCATAAATCTAGAACACGTTTTACTTGGATTATCTCTCTAGGATTTCCCATCCTAAAGATGACGTAACAGATTCTCTAATACGCCTTACACAAGATTTTCCAGTCACAGCTTTCAGGGCGCTAAACTGAAAACAGTTCACAGACATGCCAGATAAATATTTGTTTAAAAATACATTCTTAGAAATCACAGAATTCAGCATGTAGATTTTGGATTTCTATAATAATAATGTACCAAGTTACTATAGTATCCGTAAACCTTTTACAGTTAGCTTACTTTGGTAGAACACTTGGACACTATTATTTGCTATCTGTTCTCATGGCAAAAACATAGAGTAGGTGCGCACTTTCGAGAGACACAAAATGTGTACCAGTAAGTACATATAACTGCAGTTTCCAAAAGAAATGAAGGCAATAAAACTCTGACACCTTTTATTCATTTTCACACAAATGTACAGAGTTTTGATTAATAAAGCTTAATTATCACGCAATTACTTGAAGAATATCATGTTATGACTTCAAAACAATATTAATATGCTGGAATATTTGAAAACTGATGCTTTTGAACATTAGCATCACACATATCCAGCTTCATATCTATGGGTTTTCGTAGATGGTAGGTTTGTTCGGTCGCTCACGGAGTACAGAGGTGTACTTGAGAGGTGAGAAGCTCCGGTTCGTATCCTGTGTAACTACGGTTTGACAAAACAGTTCAAATCTGTGTAAAAGGAAGTTGAAATGACACAGTTGCCTTTTTATATCAGTTTTGCATTTGTTAACACTATCGGGTAGGTTTAGGGTTGGATTTGGTGTAGGGCATATTTCCAACATGATACAGCATTAACTTTTAGCGACAATCCCTGGATATCTAACATAATAAAAACACAGCAATACGTACCTATATCAACATAATAAAAACATGCCAGGGTTCATGTATTGAACCTGTGTTTTAGCACCGCTCAGTGAACATTTCTTTTGAAACTGTGGCGAAACATGCAGTAAGGTACGTAAAAACGATGTTGCACAAAAAGTGCACAGGGTACGTATTTTTATAAGACCAAGTTGATTATAGTATAGATTCTGTAATGGGATGGAATTTGCATGCAAGCAAGTTTTTGTTTTTTGCAAAGACAATGACACATGTTGTTTTGGTTGTATGACTTTTGCCGCATTTTATTTCTTGTCAGAAATAGCTCAGACTTTCCTACACACAATGAGTCAACAAAAACCTACACACAATCTCCACCCCTCCACACAGTTTCTATTGTTCAAACTCTGTACTGCTTTAGGCATTTCTAAATGAGAAAATACCATCAGTGTAGTGTTAATCCGTTAATTTTAGATTAATCCCGTCTTAATCCTGTTACCTTCCAAGTGGAGGTGCCAGTTTTCCTCAATTCACCTGAGGTCGTGGTTCAGTATGTCATTGCTAAAATGACAAAAATCTTCTTCTTTTTTTTTTTCATTGAATTATTCCTCTGAATTAACCTTTTTTTTAGCTGTTCTGAATTGACGTTCTCTCACATCCCATAATTTGTGACTACACCCACATCCCATGCGCTTATATAAAACTGACGTTTGCTTGAGAAATTCAGCATTAGCATTGAGGTCATGGACCGCATTGATATGATATATGAAGACTAGTTCCTCGTTGACCTCATGCTATGCAAATGAGGAGTGTAATAGGCAAACACATGCATGCTTTCCAGAGTAGAGCTTTATTGCAAAATATACTTTACACTCAGGTGCATATCAAGGAACAGAAAGCATATAAAGGTCAGTGGATGTGGGTTAACGGTCATGCTTTCATAGCCTTTATTTCAGGGTGTGACACACATGGCACAGAGTTTTTGAGTTTACACTTCCTGTGGCTTTGGTGATTTCATCTCCTGTTGGTTGACTTGCATCAGACTGATGGCAAAAATGAAAAATTTTTATTTTTGTTTTGCAGCTTGTTGATTAAAGGTATGCTGTTACTTTCTAAACCATCAATTTTGCTGTGTTCTGACTTGGCCCAGCCAGAACCATTCTTTATTTTATGTTATTGATAAGAGGTTAGTATTATTTTGTTTGCTTTGAATTATAGGATTTGTTTTGGTTTTTTGCTTGTATTTTGGTTTGCTTTGTTTTATTTGACTGTATTTTTGTTTAGTTTTAGGTGTTTGTAAACACCTTTCTAAACAATTAAGTTTGCTATGTTTTATTTAAATTTCTTTTCTTTAATCTATTTTAAAGGGGTCATATGGTGTGATTTTAAATTTTTCTTTCTCTTTAGAGTGTTACAAGCTCTTGGCACATGAAGAACATCTGTAAAGTTTCAAAGACTAAAGTCTCAAAACCCAAGAGATATTCTTTATAAAAGTTATGACTTTTACAACCCCCCTAAAACGGCTCATTTAAACTAGCCCCCACTTTGTGTTATGTGGCAATTCTAACTGTCTGCCGCTTCTGACTCAGCCTCTTAAGTAAGTTACATTTTCTTATTAAAAGAACCTGCTACCTAATTTTCAAGCCCAAGTTTTGAGCAGTAAAGTGTAGTGCTTGTTGTTTGTCATTTCTCCGATCATGAATGCAGACATGGTGTTATGTTTACGAGGCACGATACGTAAAAAAACAGTACTAAGTCATGATAATCAGTAATTATGTCCCCGCTGGATGCAAGAAATGACTTGTTGACACCTCACTGTTTTAGAATGATGAGCTTTGTAAAAATCGACCCTGTTTCAGGAGGCGGGGCTTAGAGGAGAACCAAAAATGTACAGGATGTGGAAAATGTTTGTTTTTTTTACTTAACCCTCATTGGACCCATATTTCCTGTTAACACGTAGGGTCTTCAATATAATTATAAAAAATAAATACATTTTTAATGATACAAATAATATATAATTTTTTTCGTTTACTTCTCATCTATACATTAATGCTGTGTTTTGGCGATATTAAGTATTTTGGGACCTATTTACCACGAAATTCCTCAACTACGTTTTTAGTTTGCATGTAAAATATAAATTTTTCATAGAAAAATCACTTAAATGATGGCCTAAATTTTATTTAAGTTGTTTCTGGATGTTGACCAAGGTGTTGAGTGTACAATTCTGCCATCTGTTGGTTAGAGATAAACCTATGGGGGTGACAGTTTAGGTAATAATTTGTTTTGACCAGTAGGGGGCCCATAGAGACCCATTCATTTTACTTGTAATGACCAACTGATCATATCACAACTACTGTGATTTTTTTTCTGAATTTCTTTATATATTACAATTAGAAAAGACATTAAAAATAAATGTGTGTGTGTGAGAGAGAGAGAGAGTGTGTGTATAAGTGTGTCTGTGTCTAAAAACTGTTGTCTGTGGCAAACATACCTATGTAAGAGAATGTGTGTGTGTGTGCGTGTGTGCATGTATGTAAGTGTTTGTGTCTTTGTGAGTGTGTGTGTGTGCGCGTGTGTGTGTGTGTGCGCGCATCTGTGGGTGTTGGTGTGTGAGGGCAGGTCCGTGAATTATGTCCCACCACTTCACTTCTTTGTTCTGCATTTGTGGCTGATTTTATTTGCCACATTTTATAAAAATGTTCTCTGTCGATCCAGTTGTGTAGTCATACATGTGTGTGTTTGTGTGTGTGTGTGAGTGTGTGTGAGCATGTCTTTTCTACATTCCATTTGTACCCTAGTACTAGACCTTCTTTTCGGTGTGGAAATTTTCAAAAGACCCTATATGTAAAAAAAAAAAGTTACATACCTTCAGAAAGACCGAATCAAGTCCAGTTTTTTTAATGTAAATATAGATGGTAAATGATTAAAAGTCACAAAATTTTATTCCAGTGAGATGAAGGGAAACATATTTTTTCGTTAAGGAAAAGGTGGTTATGAGGGTTAAACCACATAAACACATTGCATTACATCAAATACACAAAATTATGTTCTTTTTAGCAACATCATATGACCCCTTTAATGCTGACTTGAGGTGTGCTACCCACACCTACCTAGCAACCAGTGCAATACCATATTTATTTATTTATTCAATGTATTTAAATATTATTTGCTTCTTGCTGAATTTAATTATTTGAATTGTTTGTTTGGTTTTTTTAGGTGTTCATTAGGCATGTTATTACCTTCGAAACAATCACTTTTGTTATGTTTTGTTGGTTTTGTTTTTTTGTTTATGTGTGTGTGTGTGTGTGTGTGCGTGTATGTGTGTTGCTTGTTGACTCCGGGTATGCTATTGCTTTCCAAACAGTCAAACTTTCTATGTTTTGTTTTTTGTCGTATATATATTTTTTTTCATGCTGCTTGTTGACAAGGTGTGCTATTACTTTCTAAACAATCACATTTGCTACGTTCTGACCTGGCCCAATAAACAGTCACCTAGCAACCGCATAGCAATGCATTCATACCACTCCCGAACATCTTAACAACCGCCTAGCAACTTCCTGGCAACCCTCCATAACACTCCGGCACTGTTTGCACCAGAAAACACCATTCACGTTGTCCTGTGAAAGGTGTCTGAATTACATATGCGTTAAATCTGATGTTTAATGCACTTTATCCAACCACACGCTGTTGTTTTTCTTCTAGTTTAATCCTTTTGCAGAGATGAATGCTGCACCCACTGCAATCTCACACGCTTATATGAACACATAGCTTACAAAGTACTCAACCTGCTGGGCGCGCGGCCAATGAGTCACTACATTTCTAGCCTCCTGAAGGGCTTACGTTTCAATCGCAGATGAGAGTTGAATTTTATAGTTTAAGAAACAGATGACAAATGCTTCATTTTGGCAAAGCGCCAAGCCCTATATTTGGTAAACGGTTCAGGAAACCTTTTGACTAAAATACGGCCTTTTGTTCCAAGCTTTCCGGATTGCGGCGAGTGCTCGTGTTAGTGTTTGTAAATGACTGTGTGTGTGCCGAGGGATTAGAGCGGATTTTCAGTGACCAATAAAGGCTTAGCTGCGAACCATAGCGGCCAACTGATTACACATAGTGCATATGATACAACATCCCTACAGAATCACAGCAGACTTGAATGTATGCATACAGGTTTGGCTTTGGTTTATGCAAATATTTGAAGAAGTACAGACACTTGAAGGGTCCTTAGTATTTGAGATGCTCATAAATCAAATGACTGTGCAGTATTTTTTTTTTATATAGGCTGTAGGCTGTCTGCTGCTGTTATTTAGTCTTATTCTTCTTCCCCTTTTTAGACTTTCTGAAACACTGCTATTTTGTTTTATTTATACTTCTCTCCCTTTGTAGGCTGTCTGAAACACTACTATTTTAATTTATTTTATTTTGGTTCTGTCTCTTTGTAGGCTGTCTAACAACTTTTTTATGCTTCTGCTTCTTTGTAGGCTGCCTTAAGCGCTATTATTTTTATTTTATTTAATAATTGTTTCATTTTATTTTATGTCCCTTTGTAGGCTAAAGCATTTTATGTATTTTTATTTTCCCTTTGTAGGGTGTCTAAATCACTAGTTTATTAATTAATTAATTAATTAATTAATGTTTTTATTTATTTATATATTTATTCCTCTGCCCCCAACTGCTTGTTTTATTTCATAATGTTGTTTTATTGTTTGTTTAATTTTAATTTTTAGGTTTTATTTTGTTCTATTTTATTAATCTAATGGGCTACTATTTTTTTTTTTTGTAGTATTCAATTTTCATTGCTATTACAGTCTGTAAAACCCTACTATATGCTTCATACCTTGCAAGCACCTTATTTTGTGTTTGTCCTTTTTCTGTTTTCAAAAAAACAAAACAAAACGAAAAAATCTCCAACCACTATTTTACACTTTCTTTCATGCTTTTTCCCAGTGGGGCATTTTCTGAGGTGGTCCTGGCCCAAGAGAAGGCCACAGGAGAGATGTACGCCGTGAAATGCATCCCAAAAAAAGCGCTAAGAGGAAAAGAGAGCGGAATAGAAAACGAGATTGCAGTGCTGAGGAAGTAAGTATTCTAAAAGCTCTCAGAAAAGGCTTAAAATAACAAACCCGACACCCATTACATGCTTTACACAAGTTCCTCGGCTACAGACAGAAACGCTGAAGTTCAGAGGAGGCTGTTAGTGGGAGTTTGAGCTTTTCTCCACAGAGCAAGAGAGATGACTCAGCCTTTACGACACGCCCCTCACCGCCTCCTACCTTAACTGACTTCTACCTGTCCCTGTCAAAAGCGTCGGAAGCATTTTAAAGGCCGTGCAAATGATTCATGTGGCCTCCGCCGCAGACCTCTCTATTCACCGCACGTTGAGGCCGAGCGCAGGTCCGCGGTTGTCATGGTAAAACGTTGGCGAAGAAAAACGCTGCAGCTTGCAGCTGGATTGGAGATGCAGCCGTCAGAACGATAGAATCATTTGTTACTTTTGGGAATTTCTTTTGTTTTCATCATCTGCATGAATAAAAATACCAGGCCTGAACTTCAGCCATCCAAAACAAAGCCTTCATAATCCACTGTAATTGATCAAATATTTTGTCTGTTCTTTTTTTTAGGATCAAGCATGAGAACATTGTGGCACTGGAAGACATTTACGAGAGCCCCACTCATTTGTATCTTATTATGCAACTGTGAGTAGAATCTGTTTGATACTTCAATTAATGCTTGAGTCTTTGAAAGCGAGCCAAACGATGTGAAGCAGGATTGAAACACTTTAGAAGTAATCTGTTCTTGTTGTGTGAGTGTTGAATTGCTTTGTATTGCAGTCCAGGATATTCTCCTTCCTGTCATTTCAATTCACATTCCAGTTCAGCGTCCTGTGGGGCGTCCATCTCATGACTTGAAAGGGAGCCAATTCTTATCTTGATTCACGCACAAGCCTGCTGCTGTTGTTCGAAATCATTTTATTGATCTGAACAACAGATGATTACCACATTCTCCATCTATAATCTATAGGTTGACATTAGAAACATTTGCATTTTTTTTAACCCAGATTTGAGTATTTTTATTTTATTTTATATTTTATTTTGTTTTTTGCCTTACTTAGTTTTATTTTATTTTGCTGCTTATTGAATTAAATCACCTCAATTATGGTTTTTGTTTTGCTTTGCTTTGATTTTAGTTACTTTTTATTTTTATTTGATTTTCTTTGTTTTGGTTTGGTTTGCTCTTTTTGTTTTTTTTGCTTTTTGTTTTTTCATGATGCTTGACTCAAAGTGTGCTATAACTTTTCTAAACAATCATATTTGCTATGTTTTGATTTGGCCCAGTAAACAAATACTTAACAACAACCAATAAATCCCTAGCAACCACATATTAACACATTTAATTTAACCACTCTTTATTTTATTTTATGAATATAAAAGCTGTAAGAAGTATACTACCATACGCCAACCATTCAAAAGTTTGGGTCAGTATATTTTTTTTTGTAAGAAATGAAACCTTTTATTCATCAAGGATGCATTGCATTATTTTAGTGACAGTAATCTGTATTATTAATAGCTAACTCTTATATGTTGTTAAAAAAAAAACATTTCTTTTTTTTTTTTGTCAGCGTGTCAGGAGGGGAGTTGTTTGATCGTATCGTAGAGAGGGGTTTCTACACGGAGCAGGATGCCAGCGCGTTAATCAAGCAGGTTATGGATGCGGTGAACTACCTGCATTCACTGGGGATAGTCCACCGAGACCTGAAGGTGATGATTTCCCTTCACTGATTTCCTTCATCCCAAAACAAATCCATATACTTTCACTATACAGGACGTGACACATAAAAGGTCACCGCTCTGCGATCACAAACTTCCACTTCAGTGTGGTGTAAAATACCCCCCTGTGACTTTTTAACCTTATCACCTTCTCTCTCATCTCCTGACAGCCAGAGAATCTGCTCTATTTTAACCCTCATGAAGAATCAAAGATTATGATAAGTGATTTCGGGCTGTCCAAGATGGAGGGTGCAGCCAATGACATCATGTCCACAGCCTGTGGGACGCCGGGATATGTGGGTAGGGTTGTCGATCCGCTAAATATCAGTGTTATTCTGCAGCCAATCTGAAAATGATTGTCCTTTTATTGGTAAAACTGTTAATTAGTTAATAGTACGTTTTTTTTTATATAGTGAAAATGAACAGATCTATACTGTTACAGTACAATACTGATAAATATACAGTTTTTGGTAACACTTAATAGGAACACTTATTCACTATTAACTACTACTTTTCCCTCAGTAAATTCCTAATTTGCTGCTTATTAATGAAATACCTATTATTAAATATCTACATCTTATATATTTTTTTTTCTGATCAGTTATGTACATAAGTTATATTAATAAATATTGCATCAATTAAGTGTCATTTCTCTTTAGTGTTTGTCATTTGCATTGTAAAGGGAAAAGATATATATATATTAAAAATTATTTGTTATGTTAGTATTGACACTTACAAATATATGCAGCTTTTGGTAAAACTTTACAGTAAGGTGTCATTTGTTTACTAGTTAATGTACTAACTAATATGAACAAACAATAAACAATCCATTTATTACACTATTCGCTAATCTTTGTTAATGTTAGTTGATAAATACAGTTGTTCATTGTGTTAGTTCAAAGTGTATTAATGTCAACAAACACTACTGTTATTAGCTATTAATGCTATTAATGTTAACTTGTGATTTTAATAATGCATTAGTAAATGCTGAAATTAACATTAACAACGTATTAATAAAGTATTAATAATTAAAGTATTGTTCATTCTTAGTTCATGTTTACTAATGTTGTTAACTATCGAATTAATGAACCTTATTTTAAAGTGTTACCTTAAAGAAATAGTTCATGCAAAAATAAAATTTGGTGTTTCAAATATATAGGTTTTTGTTTCCGTGTTCATGTTTCATATTCATTTATTTTTGTGAAACATAAAACACAATTTCTTTGCAAAGTGTACGCTATGAAGTGATAATGTGCACAAAAAGAGTGTTTAAGAACCAAATTCATTTCCAAAACGGGATAAAAAACAAAACAATATTACAATTCAGTCCTTTTTCTTGCAATTATTAGTTATAATCTTGCGGTTCTTTACTTTTTTTTTTTGAGAACTATGTGTCTGATTTTTGAGAAAAAAATTGCAATTATCATTTTTCAATTTTATTGTTACATGACAGAAACAAGCTTCTGTAGACATGAGATGATCAAAAGGATGACTAAATTTGTTTTGATGTCAATTATCTTTAATTACCCTTTTAGACTTCAGTAAATGCATCATGTCATTTATTTTCTTTTATGACTTCAGCTCCAGAGGTATTAGCACAGAAGCCTTACAGCAAAGCCGTGGACTGCTGGTCTATAGGAGTGATTGCTTACATCTTGTAAGTGTTTTTTTTTTTTTTACCCCATATGAAACACATTTTGTATTTTTACAGTGATTATTTTGAAAAGTAGTTTAAATACTGACCACTTCCTCAGGTTGTGTGGATACCCTCCGTTTTATGATGAGAATGACTCCAAGCTGTTTGAGCAAATACTGAGGGCAGAATTCGAGTTTGATTCCCCGTATTGGGATGATATTTCTGATTCAGGTGTGTATGGCATTAATAAATCACTGTGAAATGAGTCATATATTAAAAAGACCTAATTTTCTCACATTCATGTCATTCCAGACCACAAAATCTTGACTTCCATAGTATTTTTGTTCATACTATGGAAGTCAATGGGACATGAAACTATTTGGTTTCTTTATCCCTTTAATGACCCTTTAAAACTAAATGACACCCTTCTTCACCTCTTTTTGTCTCTTCTACCCACTTAAATGCCATCATTAAGAATGACTTGGCTTTGTTGTGTTTACTTGTCACTGACAGTCACGACTTTTCTTTTCCCATGAGCAACACTTTAATAAGGGTTTTTTCGAAAGTAACACTGAGGTATTGCAGCCAGATATAAATCAGCAGTTGAAAAGCATTATCTGGCACTTGGCCATTCGGCATCGTTTGAAAATAACAACTCGACACCCACACCACAAGCTGTTCCCTGGTGTCTGGGGAAGTGTAGGAGGGTGTCATTTCTTCACAATTAGAACTGCGCCCTTGTGTAACTGATTCAGGTTTCTTTATTTTCACATTTGTGTTGTTTCGTAGCTAAAGACTTCATTAGTAACCTGATGCAGAAAGATCCAGAAAAGAGGTTCACTTGTGATGAGGCTCTTCGGCATCCGTGGTGAGCGACTAGGAATATTGACACAATGTGTTTATGATTTTCTCATGAAAAACCCTGGGGTTATATTAGTCGCTGCTGGTTTAAGGGTTTAGTTGCTGTCAATAACAAAGCATAAAGCATATTAGGACATTGAAATGACTGGGAAATATTGGTCCAAACATCCTAAAGTATATATATAATATAATATAATATAATATAATATAATAAACCCTCCAATAGTTCAAAAGTATTTTTAACAGAGATTAATCATTTTATTTAGACAGGAGCCTATAAAAAAGACTAGAGCTATGGATGCTGAAAATTCAACTTTGCGTTACAGAAATAAATTACATTTTAAAAATATATTAAAATACATAAAACATATTCAATGTTTTAAAATGTTTACATTTTAGATCACATGCAGCCATAGTGAGCATACAAGATACATACAAGTGCTGTCAAACAATTCATCACAATTAATCGTATTCAAAATAAAGTATTTGTTTATATAATGTATGTATGTGTACTGTGTATATTTGTGTATATATAAAATACAGACACATTGATGTATATATGTAAGAAAAGTAAATTATGTTTATATATTAAATATGTATATATATATATATATATATAAAATATAAGAATATAAATGTATATACATTACATATTTTAATACATTATGGGTTCTATGTATATATACATAATAAATATGTGTGTATGAATTCATTTCATGATGTTATTGAGCACAAGGCTAAAAGTTCACTAAAACTAAAATGAATAATATTTTTTTATTATTACTTAAACATTAACTTTCATTTAAATTTTATTTCAGTTAAATGTATTTTATTTTAGCTAGTTGCCAACAGTTCTCATTTTAACTTGACATACTAACATAACTAAACCTAACGCTAAAATGTAAATGTAGATATTTTTTCAAGTAATAAAAATTCAACATAAATAAAGTAAACTAAAACTAAAATGTAAAAATAAAATAAACAACAAAATGGAAAATGTTAACATATGGAAACTATAATAGTATCTCAACGATACTAAAATAACACTGGCGCACAATCCTTCATGTTTTTACTGTATACTGTATAGTTATACTCAAGACCTCCTTATGGATGCCAGATAATACTATAGGAAGTCCTCCTGCTGACTCTCCTCTGTTTTCAGGATAGCTGGTGATACTGCTCTCTGTAAGAACATCCACGAATCAGTCAGCCGACAGATGAAGAAGAACTTCGCCAAAGCAAAATGGCGAGTAAGTGACCACTACCTTTCCTCCTTCTCCTCTTATACACCGAACAGCATGAAAGGCGATTTCAAATTCTGTATGCTTCTGTCCTCACAGCAAGCGTTTAACGCTACCGCAGTGATCAGACATATGAGGCGTCTTCAGCTCGGCAGCAGTATGGATTCCTCTCAGCACAGGAAGCAGAATCCAACCTCCATGCCAGGGAAGAGCCAGTCGGTCGATGTTTCCTCAGTCCACCGCAGCGACTGTAAGCTTTTGCCTTAAAGTGTTACTCCACTGCAAAATGAAAATTTTGTTGTTAAACACTTACCTCCATGTCGTTCCAAACCCGTAAAGCTTTGTTCGTATTCGCAACACAATTTAAGATATTTTTTATGAAAACCAGGAGGCTTGTGACTGTCCCATTGACTCCCAAACAATTACCACTGTTTTTTAATGAAAAGAAAACAAAATTAACAAATTTATTTAAATATTCGTCACGTAATCTTACTGTAGCAAAATTTTTACACTTTAAAAATAAAAATAAAAATCCATAAAATTACGGTAAAAAGCGGCAGCTGTGATTGCCGGAATTCGACCATAAAAAATACGGTAACAAAATTTTAGGTTTTATGGTTTTAAGTTAAATTTACACTTAAATACATTAAATTTATTATCTGATATAATGTTAATATACAAACCTATTAAAGCACTGAAATCTGTTTTGTAGCTTTGAAATACACTGATAAGCACCAAATGCAGGTGGTAATGAGAAAGTCACATGATGA
>JAUMHE010000085.1:3052767-3072593 GCA_032359235.1 Enteromius mattozi | reverse complement strand
TCATTAAACTGAAATATGCAATAAACATTAATTTAACAACATTACATGTAACATACAACCCTAATAAACATAACTAAGAGTCATTTCAAAGAAAAAACATCAAATTCAAACAAAATTTGAAATGCAATGCAGGGAATTCTAGGCATGTCAGTTTATGGTTTTTCCCTGTAAATTTTACAGGAATTTACCATTAATCATTTAACATGTTTTTACCGTAGCATTTTCACTAGTTTTTACGGGTTTGGAACAACATAGGGATAAGTTATTAATAAACAAAATTATCATTTTGGGGTGGATTAGCCCTTAAACATTTCATGAAACTCAAACAAGCCGTATGTTGACCAAACTTGAGTGACTCATCAGCGACGGTGTGCTGTGTGTTGTATTATGTCGTATTGTCGAGCAGCCCTTGAGGAGGGTGTTATCTTTGTCTAGGTTCATCTATGAAAGTGGCAAACTCTTCCTCGAGGATGCCGGAGCGGCACACGCGGCCATCCACGGTCACCACCATCATCACTGGCTCCAAATGACATCACTTCCTGTCAGACTGCTCACTTGACTGTTGCACTTTGTGGAAAGACGTGTTTTCTTCTATTTAACGGTAACTTCCATTGTCCACGGTCACCCGATCAAACCAGTTTTCCTTTCTGGAAAGCCAACGGTGCGCTATGAGTGAAAAATAGCAGCCTAAGTGAATTTCAGGGGACTGTCGAATGGAGATGACGAACCTTGAGATGAAGAACATCTGCTTCGAGTCTTAATAGAAGGTGTAGATAAAAGGATTTGCGTTCATTAAAGAGTTCTCGTAACGTTTAGTTGCTTTATTTCAACCCGCTACTGTTTTGAAGAACCAAACGATAAAGGATGCCAGATTTACCAATAGCCACGTTTATTGTCATCCAGTACGTAGAAATTCGGTCTTGGATGCGTCTGGCATTTATTAATGAGAGAATGAAGGATGTCAATATTGTATAAACAAACAGAGATGTCGAGTTGAATGTTTTTATCAGCAATTTGTTTATATCAGTGAAAGAATCTGATTTGTGTGTTTCTGAAAGTATAAAATGATGGTGAAAAGCACTATTTTGTGTATGTTTTGGACTTGTTTTGTAAGCTTTGCTTTTTTTAAAATGACTTTTGGTCACACTTTACATTGCAGTGATTATGTTGCGTTGTAACACTTGGTGTAAATGTATTGCTATTGCCACTTAAATTACTACTAATAGTATGTTATTATTAAATAGACACTGTAATGTAAATTGTCATCATTCTTTTAATTGTGGTTAATGGGGAGATTGATAAACGCTTGACCAATAACGTGTTTGTTTTATCACAGATCTAAATGAAAAGTACCAGCTTTAGTGACGGACATTTGTATTTGCCGATCTTGTGTTTCAGTGAAGCGAAAACGGCTAAAATTTCACACATCGTCCGGTGCACGAAAGCAAACATGCCAGTTTTTTTTTTAAGCTGTTTTGATATGATGTGTCCGCTGATATACGACCGTGAGAGATTCAAACAGTTTCTGCTCTAAATCTTGCATGTCATCCTGGTCTTCATACCGGCCCTCTGAATTTAGCAGCTGAGTGTCGGTTCTTTTATTCAGGTCACAGAAATGATGTAAGCAGTGTTTTCTCTTTAGTAGATTTGTTCTGTGGTGAGTGTTTTTGGTGAGTGTATGGTTTCAAATTTTCATTAAAGACAAAGATAACACCAGTTTTATTGTTGACTCATTGTGATTCAAAATAAAAGAGCTGTTACAAAGATTTACGATATGAAATGATTGTATTAAATGTAACAATTTACATTATCCCAGTAGGGTACAAAATGAATAAAAATTGTGTTACTTTGAAATTAAGTTTGTATTAATAATGATTTAGAGCTGTCAAACGATTAATCGTGATTAATCACATCCAAAAATTGTTTTTGTTTACGTAATATATGTATGTGTGCTGTGTATATTTATTAGGTATATATAAATCCACACACGTGTATATATTTTGTAAAAATATATTTATTTACAATATAATTATATGACTATAAATATATACATTTAAATGTATACTGTATGTGTGTGTATTTATACATGCATAATAAATATACACAGCACACATACGTATATTACATAAACAAAAACTTTTATTTTGTATGCGATTAATCGTTTGAAAGCACTCAAAGTTACAGATTTCCTGTAACTTGTGCAATGACTTGTCATAGTGTGTGACGAAATAATGTACAATAGATTTTAAACTAGCCTTAAAAATAACAATTGGTGATTTATTAGTCATACAGTAAGGGGTATGGGTAAGCCTACATACGAATAAATGTACATCTTCTTAAAGAACTATGATACATGGATTATATACGTTCTGCATGCATGAATACACATATAAGGCTACGTTCTTTTGCGCAATTTTGTGCATGTTTACTGCAGACATTGTGCCAAAACGCCTTCACAGAATCTACTGTAAAGTACTGTAAAGCTCTCTACCCATTTTCCTGTAGTTATCCTGTGTTTTACACCGTGTGTCGGTTGTACTCGTAAGATGGGTCGAGGCCATCATAGTGAAACTCTCTCCACTGCTCTGTCTTCTCTCTGGTGCGCTCATCTTGCTCTGGAGGAGAGTAAAAATGCAGGAATTTTAGCTTTAACTGTGTATTCAGATGACTACACATAAGCCTTCACAGTACCCGTAACAATTATTTGTTTGGCCATGGAATGTTGCAATTAATAAAAAAAACAGAATGTAAGTAAATAAGGTATGAAATAAATGCATTTATTAAATACATTAAATACCACCTGTAATTAAATCTGTCTTAAAAATAAAATTGCACCTTGAAGTAAAATGACGCAGACAGTATAAAAACAAATCACACAATCACAAAATATTCAAAGAATGAAATGTTTAATTTATTGTGTGTGCGTGTGCGTGCCTAAACAAATACATGGGCACGAAATGTATTTATTTACATTGCATGAAACTTGAAAAATATCTTGAACTAAATGTAATTAAAGATATACTTAAAATTAAATATAATATTTAACTAATTAACTTTTTTTTTTTACATAGGCTACACCTTGACATGAACACTTTCACAATGAACATTAGAGTCTCAAGTTCATATTTATTTATTTGTTTGTTTGATAAAAATGGCTTAATTAGATTTGGTAAACCTGTTCTGTAAAACCCTACATGGTTCAGCTAAGGTCATGTGTAATCCTGTTTGCTTAAGTGACGCTACTAAACGCTACTAATGCTGCCTGATCCAATATGGCTGCCAGGTGAGTGTTTTAAGTTCTCACCGTCATGCTCCTCTTCAGCGTAACTCTCAAACTCATTCCTCTGTTCCTCGTGATACTCCCTCCTTCTCTCATCTGCAGCCAGTCTCTGTCTCTGTTCAGCTAATAAGACAACAAAATGTGAGAGAAAGAAAAAGAGACGGCAATAAAAAAACAAGGTATGAAAATGTTCACAAATGATTCAGAAGAACTTTGAATATTGTAAATAGACCAGTATTGTATTATAGTTTTTTTTTTTTAAATAACTAAATGCACTCTTCATGATATGAATTACGAAATAAAATGTCTTTTCAGTTTCACGGTGATAAATAGCACTATTCATAAAGAAAGGCTGTTTGTTATTACATCACTGTTTATATTACATAATAGGATCACCTGATTTGGTGTGACAGCAGCAGCGAATTATAAAGCACCAAAGCTGCATACTAATTAATCTTATTTAATTTTAAGTCCAAAAGGAGCTGTTTATGATTCCATGTGGGATGTTTCACACAAAAGAAACCTCAGCATTTGAGTACATAGTCATGAATTCTCTCAGGTGAGTCAAACATAATTTCTGGTGAGCACATAACCATATATTAACTAATCTCAGTCCAGGTCAAAGCCGCAGCAGCAGAGCCCCTCCTCCAGCACAGCACTAGGTTTCTCCAGCCTGTCCTGTGGTTCCTGCTATGTGCTGCGGTTCACCGTCCTTACATTCCTCAGCTGGCTCAAAACGCAGCACCTGTGTGGCCAGTGCTAGCCGCTACTAAAAGGGCTCTTTATTACCGCTTTACACTAGCAAGCCTGACCAAGAAGTCCTATAAGCCACAAAAGTGATGTTATTGATGAAAATTGATTTTGCAAGACTTCAAATTGTGACTTGTTTTGTTTAAAAGTTTGTGGTCAGTTAGATTTTTGAGTCTCTTTTGCACATTCACAAGCTGCATTTATTTGATCAAAAATATTATATTTTAAAATAACATTTTAGTTAAATATATTTAAAATTTATTCATATATTTTAATTTATTTCTCTGATGCAAAGCAGATTTTTTTCAAATCAGTTATTCTGTCAAAATTAAATTCTGGATTGTCTGTTGCGGTTGACAGTTGCTCAAGGGGTTGCACTTGAATTGAGTTTTTGCATAAGCACAAATAGCCTCACCGTTTATCTCATCTTGAGTTTTCACAGCCCTTTTGCCTCGCCGTTTAAAGAAGCTGGAGGCATCTGCCTCTGGCATGAAGACCTTCCTCAGTGCACCTTCGGTGAAGAACAACATTGATGAGATGGAAGAACTCTTGAGAAATATCTACAGCAACATTGTGATTTTTTGGTCACCTTGAGGATTGGCTGCCTTCTTATCTGACACAGCGGCGCTGTCGGCTCCATGGAACACTGTAACAGAGGAAACATGGATGAGGTAAGTCCAAAAGATTTGCAACCCTTTCCAGGGACTGTTAGACCTGTGGTTCCCCACAATGGTAAATCAACACTTCCCTTGGTCAGTACAGTAAACCACGGTCCGGTTACTCACAGGTGATGACGGACAAAACAACGAGACAGGTGAGAAGAAGAGGTCGAGTCCAGGACATTTTTAGATTTAGCTGAGCAAGAGCAAAGAAAAGCAGCTGATGTTCTCAGGGACGTCCTGCCTGAGATTGGGCTTGTGGTGGTGAGAGCAGTGAATGGAATTTGACCAGGAGGGTGAAGGAGGGGTGGAGTCTTGGGAATGTTTTGCTCTTGGGGTGGGGGTGTCACCGGAAAGGAAAGGTGGCAGGGATCGTACCCTGTGGGATACCGCTTGAAATGATCATATGACATGGGAAGGGTGCAGTGTTTTTGTTTTGTTTTGTTTGGCCTAATGATGTTTTACTGGCATTACTGCATTGGGAATTTATTAATAACATTCTATTTTACAGGGTAACACTTTACAATAAGATTCCATTTGTTAAAAATATTACAACTAACAATGAAAAAAAGCTCAGTTCATATTAATTACAACATTTAGTAATACATGATTAAAATCCAGAATTTTATTTGATAATATTTATTAATGGACTTTATCTAACAAGAACTAACAATAAACTGTTATATTTTTTAATTCATTAACGTTAACCAGGATTAATAAAAACTGTAATAAATGTATTGCTCATTGTTATTTAATGTTAGTTAAGGAATTAATTAAAATCATGTTAACATTATTTGCATGATGTGGCATAATCCTAATTAGCATAATAATAATAATGTTTTCTTTACAAAAGAAATGAAATTGCAGTGAGGTAGGTACCTGAAATGGATTTTTTAGAAGGTTTACATGCAGAAATATGAAATTTATCATTATACAGTCGGTTTAGGGGTTTAGGTATTAGATTGAACCATAATTGTAAAACTGACTAGAAAAGGTTAGCAAGTGATTTTTCACAAAAACAAATCATGTTAACACACAAATTGTGTTTTTTGTTTTTTAATTCTTGTGGCTGTAATATTGAAACAATGAATATTTTAATGTTAAGTGAATATGTTGGCTGAGTTGGCCAAAAAAAAAAAAAAAAAATTTAATTGATTTATTTACTAAACATTTATTTACAGCCATACACTGAGATACTTTGAATAGAGGTGAACAAGATCGATATTTGTAGGGTGTAAATGCAGAAATCTGAAGCTTACAATTGTATACAGATTGACTTAACATTTTTGTAATTAACATCATGCCACAAATTAATAACTTGTATTGCTACAACACTAAATAAAATCAGGGTTTGTTTTTTTGTTTTTTTGATGCATTATACAAGTGCATCATATATTTAATATTCTCAATCTACAAACCGTTATTTTATTTTGATTTCTGTAAGTCTTCATTGTTCGCATCAACCTTTTTACACTTTACATGTCTCTTTACGTCCAACCTCAAAAAAATAATATTCCCCTCATGAAAATATTAACTTTTCAGCAAATGATTTCAAGACATGTTTCTGGCCTCAGAGGTCCAAAATATGTTGAGTGCTTTGCACCTGAGGGGTGTGATCCGACACAAGGGGCTCCTCTCATGCCTCATGCCTCAGGCTGGAGCAAACGTCTGCGGCTCTGTGTTTACTTAGGGGTTTTTTTTTAAGCTGGAGTCTGGCCAATAGCAGAATGCAGTGAATGATGAAATTGTAAGGGCCTCTTTCCGAGAGTCTGGGGCCCGGAGAACTGAGATGTGAGAATATGTAAAGGCAAGAATATACAGTGTGTGTGCATGACTGGATGACAGAGGGAAGAGATTTGAAGACGCTGCCAAAATGTGTCACACATACCTGCTTAAAATATTCCTCAGTGTCACCGGACAGTCGTAAACATGCCAAAACTGCTGCTTTTTTCTGTCCCTCAGAGTCAAGGCTGTGTCACTGGATAGGCTTTGAGGTTGTTGAAGCATTATAGATGTTGTGGAAGCACAGTAAATTGAAAATAGGCTTTAAATGGTTATTGTTGTCAGGGTATTTTGGTCACTGAATTAATTAAAAATGCAAATAACATTTGTTTAGGGCTACAACCACAACCACAGCCTTTCACTGCCTGTCCTGAAGAGAGCGCTAACTGTCTAGATTTACTTTATTAAAAGCTGTTGCAAAAATTTATCAAAATAGCATGAATAGCAACAATACAACAAATATTACAAACAACTAATATAAAACAGTTGGTAACACTTTAGAATACGGTTACACTTGTGAACTAATAACTACGACGTTTCCCTCAATAAGTTCTTAATTTGCTCCTTATTAATAGTTAGTAAGGTAGTTATGTTTAGGGATTGAGTAGGATTAGGGATGTACAATAAGGTCATGTAGAATTAGGCACTGATATGTCCTTAATTAGCACTAATAAATGGCTAATATTCTAGTAATATGCATGCTAATAAGCTACTAATAGGTGTAACTGTAAAATAAAGTGTTACCAATAAATTTATAAAAAAATTATGCAAAATGCATAATTTGGAACATTTAATCAAATACGAGGAAATTTCTGAGACGGGGTAATTTTAGTGTCATTACTGTTGTAGTTTTATTATCATTTTGAATTAGTTCTTGTTTTCAAATGTAGTGAGTTTTGGTAATTTTTTTGTAATTTATCAAATGTTTTACATAATTTGACTTCTCGTGTACATCTCGTTTTTAAGCTTGTTTATATATTTTAATCTTAAAAAGAATGGAAAAATGCTGATAATTTTTTTTGTATTGCAGTTATACCACAAGCTGAAATATTTTAATACATCTCTTTGGTCACGAAGGTATTTTGTGACTGTGTTTGTGACCGATACATTAAAAAACTGATTCAAAACAGTAACTACAGTACATGTGCAATTTGACTGTTATTAATGAATAATCTTTGCTGCTGAAAAGCTACGTTAAATTCAAAAACAGCAGTGCTACTGAGAAATATGTATTAAAGTGACATATAGGACAGGTGATATTTAAGTTTCTCTTCGGTTATAATTACATTTGATCTACCAACACTGCAAATTAATATCTTTGCTTATACATATTATTTGGATTTAATTTATGACAAAAAATGATCTAAGATTGCTTTTCTTCCTACAGAAGAAACAGAAGACCTCCTTGCATGCATATGATCTGGAAATGTCCTGTAGCATTTACTCAAATACAACTACCCAGATGTGACCTATACAATGCACATATTCTCAAACACGCATTCAAAAAAGCTGTTTTACCTGAGGAAAACTTTTTCTCATTTAAGCAGCTGTAACACCCCACAGTTACCCTGAAACTGTCATAAACCATGTCTAGCTTATTTAGCTAATCTACATGAATTTACACAGTTCAGCAACACAGAAAATTAATTTGTTTTGACATAAAACTTACAGTCATGGCCAAAAATATCAGCATCCTTGTTAAATATGATCAAAAAAGGCTGTGAAAAAGTAATAAATTTTCTCCTATAATGCATTATGAAGCTAGAGAACAACTGACAAGAGATCAGAGACAATTCCTTCATCCAGAATCAGTCCAGACTCCATGTTAGTGCTGCTTCTCTTCAGTTCACCTCAATCATTTTCTACAGGGTTCAGGTCAGAGGACTGGAATGGCCATAGAAGCTTGGTTTTGTGCTCAGTGATGCACTTATTGATTTTTTTTTTTTTTTTTATCTGTTGGTAGTTGATAGAATCTATGATGCCATGTGTCTAAACAAGATGTCCAGCAGAATCATTGGCCCACAACATCAAAAATACAAGCAGTATATTTCATTGTACACATGGTGTACAAAAGCTCGTTTTTAGTTTCATCTGACCATAGAAGCCAGTCCCATTTAAAGTTCCAGTCATGTCTGACAACTGAATATGGTGGAGTTTGTTTCTGGATGAGCGAGGAGAATGCTGCACATCAGAAATATATTCTTTGGTTTTTCTCATTGTGTTGATGATTAAGGGAAGTTGGGCTTTGTTTTCCCTCCTATTTATATTTCTGTAAAACAGGAACCCGTGGCTGGATAATTTCATGTTCATAATCACCCTGGAGTGCTCAAAATTGTGAATATGAATTGAAATATACTTCAGATATATTATACTCATAATAATTTCCAAGGGTGCCAATAATTGTGTCCAATGTATATTAGAGAAAAACATTTATTTCATAATGATATTTCCCCCCTTATTATCCAATGAAAGGTTCTTTTTTTGTGAATTTTTAAAAATAAAAGATCAAAAGGATTAACAATGCAGATTAATTTTCACAGCCGCCTTTGATCATATTTACCAAGGGTGCCAATATTTTTGGCCATGGCTGTTGCTGGTATGTAGAAAATTTGTCATACAATAGGACCCATTTTTATTATTATATTATATCTCTGTCTGTCTATCTATCGTTCTATTGTTCTTTTGTTCTTTTGTTCTATCAGTGTTTGATCTATTTAGTTTAAATTCTATAGGAAAAATGTCATGTATAGAAAGTAGATGCAGTCTAATTTAATGCAAATATTTTCCACATTATATTTCATCAGTATAGCAGTTACAATGACAGTTAACAACTATATTGAGTATATGTTTCAAAACTATGTATTGAGACGGGTCCAAAAGTCTGAGATATTTTAGTTTTAAATTCCACTTTCTCAATTTTTTTATGCTGATAATACAGAAAACATTAAAATAGTGGTGGGGGCTTTTTGTGACAGTGTGTGTGTATCCTATTCTGCAAACTTAAACTGAATCACTCAGTCTGACAGTTTGTTGACTGAAGATTTTAGTTTTTTTGATAAACATATAATAACACAGAACCTTTGGTGCAGAGATAACGTATTCAAACAGCACCATGTACTCTGTCTTCTGTGGTAAAGGAGGGGTCCACAGAACAGTCTTTGATTGGTCCATTGCGTTTAGTGTGAAGTGATTTGCATTGCTGATCGCACTCCTCAGGTATCAGCCTGTGGTAGTTCAGTCCAACGTAATGCCTCGTTTCACGGTCCACGTTCGGGACGAGTGGATAACCGTTCCATGCAAAGATGCCACCTGCTCCATTAAATGGTTGGGTTTTGAAGCTCTCAAGCGCTACATCAAGAACAAACCCGACAATGGAGGGATCCAGCACATCAAAGATGTGCATTTTGTGGTCAGAAGATGCCAGGGATTTGGATTGCTGGACAATGACGATATCATAGAAGATGTGCTTGAGGATAATGACTTTGTTGAACTTGGTAACGTTACAAATGTGGTTTACGTGTTCAGTGTTTGTCGAGAGATTCAGTCATTCAGTTTTTGGCTGGCTTTGGAAAAATTGTTCTTTGGAGATTGTTTACCGCAAATACTAAATCTTGTTTTGCAAGATGAGTCAATAACATGTTATTTTCCTGTTATCTTCAGCTATTGAAGGGGACACCATGTCACAAGATTTCATTCCAAGTCAGCCTGGGACGTCACATCTGTATCTTTATATTGTATTAAATTGTATACATTATGTTGACAAAAGTATTTGCAATTACCGTAATTACAAAAAATCCAGAAATCACAAAAATACCACAATTAAGATCATTTAAAGACATTACATTAAATAATAGAAAGTGATAAAGCTCAATTTCTGTGATATTTTTCATGTTTTTTTGTGCAGTCTGTAGCATTTTTTTAATTAATTGCGCTAAAAGGATGCATTAATTTGACCATGCTTGTTGTTGTTGTTTTTTTATTTTATGTCTAATTTATAACCATATTATATCACGTGTATACCATTTCACTCAGTTTCACATTTGGAATCATTAGTTTATTTTTTGATGAAAAACAGACTTGCATGTAAATGATTGTTGTATCTTTTGGAAAGTCTCTCAAAAGCTTTTAGCTATTCAGTCCCTGTGTAAACTTTAACAGATCTGAAAATATCCTTAATTTGAATGTTAAAAACAGAACAAGAGAATACAGAGAACCAGAACATGTAAGTATGAAATATCGCTATTAAACGTACAACATTTTTACCCTCATCAGTACTACAGTATTAATGAGAACGGTCTGTTTTTAGTACATTTCTCTAGATGGGAACAGCCTGACCTCAACTGATCTAGTGAATTTAGGGAAAGGAATGTATAAAATTAAGGTAAGTGGATTTATGGTGGATTTTAATATCAGTTTTGTGAGGATTTTACATTTATGAACAATATTTCTCAATGGAAATGCATCACCACTGTGTTCTGACCCTCAGCTGACCCCAGAGGCTGAGCAAAAGGTTGTGCAATCAAGAGAGCTTCTGGACACCATTGTGAAAGAAAACAAAGGTGAGCATGACATCAGCTTACATAAAGGAAATATTTGTGGTTTCTTTGGCCTTTTCCAAAAAATAAAGGTTCCAAAAGAAGGTTTTCACAACAATGTCATAGAAGAACCTTTTTGGGTTCCTCAAAGAATCTTTCAGCGAATAGTACCATTTTCCCTAGTATAAAGAACCATTTAATAACCTAAAGATTCTTTTGTGCCATGGAAAGGTTCCATGGATGTCAAAGCTTCTTCACGGAACTATAGATGTCATCAAAAACTTTTATTTTAAAGATTACATATGATAATGTTGCAAACAAATCTTTTGACTTTGGCACAACTCTTTTTTTTCTGCAAATGTAAAGAGGTAGTGTGAAATGGCACATTTGCAAGAGCATGAATATTGAAATAATCTGCATAAATATTCAATTGTGTATGATTTCATAAATATGACCTATCAATATTTTCTTTTCTTTTTTTTTTAGTCGTGTATGGCATCACTACAGGGTTTGGTAAATTTGCTCGGACTGTCATCCCAGTCAGCAAGCTAAAGTATATATCATTTTTGAATTTATCAAATATTTTTTTACACCTAAAATCTTTTGCATTTAAATTATCTCACATATTTCTCTTTCAGGGAGCTTCAAGAAAATCTTCTGCGCTCACACTCCTCAGGTGCGACACATTTTAGTTTAATTAAATATATACAACCAGACAAAAGCTTGGAATAATTTGGATTAATAAAAGTCTCTTAAATATAGTAAAAACAGTATTATTGTGAAATAACCGTATAAATGATTTCTGAAGGATCATGTGACACTGAACACTGGAGTAATGGCTGCTGAAAATTCAGAATATCACAGAAATAAATTACATTTTAAAACACATTGAAATAGAAAACTCTTATTTTAATTTGTAATATTATTTCACAATATTTACGTATCAATTCCAAACTTTGGACCGGTAGTATACTGTATATGTGAACATGTTTCTGCGTATCTTTTGTATAACATATTTATTTATCATAGAAATAATCCTGCAATGAATTGACCGACGTAATTTAAGCAATTGATATTTATTATTGTATTTGATTATACTGTAGGTCTGGGAAGCCCTTTAAGTCCTGAAAGAACTCGAATGCTGCTCGCACTGAGGATCAATGTTTTGGCCAAAGGGCACAGCGGGGTTTCTCCGGAGACCCTGCACAGCATGGTCCAAGCCTTCAATGGTACATTAATGCATCCCTCATTATTTTAACAGAAGGGAGTATTGTTGAGGGTTTTGGTTTCTTTGGCACTGCATATGACACATGGTGTACCATTTCAAAGAATACTAAAAGAAAAAGTTTCGTTGAGTTTCTTCCTCAAACGAGTTTTACCCAAGCTGATATTTTTCTGCTTTATTTCTTCTCTTTCCTCAGCCTCCTGTTTATCGTACGTCCCTGAGAAGGGTACGGTAGGTGCGAGCGGAGATCTCGCCCCTCTTTCTCACCTCGCACTTGGTCTGATGGGAGAAGGCAAGATGTGGTCGCCCAAGAGCGGCTGGGCAGATGCCAAATACGTGAGCACGTTGCTTTGGTTGCACATCTTTGTCCTAATGATAATGCAAGCAGTGAATAAACATATTTACTCCTCATTTAGCCTTTAAAGTCATGTTTGACCTTTGTATTGCCTGCAGGTTTTGGAAGCACATGGTCTGAAGCCCATATCTCTGAAGCCAAAGGAGGTACGGTTAATCCCCCCATTGTGCAGTCAACATGTTTATCTCTGTTGACTTAGAGCTGTTTTTGGGGTCAGAAATGTGTGTCCTTGACCTGCTTGGTCCATTTTAACTGAAGCCCCTCTTAAAACTCACTGCAGCCTTTAAAACAAGTCATTTTTGTGTAGAAAAGTTACAATCTATACAATCTAGAGAAAAAAGAGAAATGCTAGAACGTTGTTGCTCAGCAGTTCACCAGGCTGTTTTGGTTGTTAGGTGGTAATAGATAGAGAGAGAATAGATGAATAAATACATAGATTGATTAACAGGCTGATCAGTGGTTCAGTAGTATTGGTCTGTGATAAAAGATAAGTGTTGGTTATGTTTATCTCTGTCTGCAAGGGGCTGGCTCTGATCAATGGGACTCAGATGATCACTTCGTTGGGAGCAGAGGCCGTGGAGAGAGCCGAGGCCATCGCCCGGCAGGCTGACATCATCGCTGCCCTGACCCTGGAAGTCCTCAAGGGGACCACCAAAGCCTTTGATAGCGGTGAGCTCGTGTAAATAAGTGATTGATGTGCAGCAGATGTATTTAGACAGAAACACTGCAGTAAACTCAGACTTGTCTGACAAAACATGCTTGGGAGACAAAACATATTTGTGTAGCACTGCCTCACATATAAAGTCACAGTCCCTGTCAAGTCAAGTCACCTTTATTCATATAGCGCTTTTAAAAATACAAATTGTGTTAAAGCCCGTACAGTATTAAATAGTAAAATAGTGTGTCAATAATGTAAAATAACAAGATTAAACACTCAATTTTCAGTTAAAGGCATTTCATTATTGGATTCAGTTATATCATGGTCCAGCTCGGTTCAGTTTAAATGCAGAACTGCACTAATTTTCTATGCACATGCTTTGGTTATATATTTTTATGAAAAAAAATCAACATTTTCTTACAGATATTCATAAACTGCGACCTCATCCGGGACAGAAGGAAGTGGCCCTGCGTTTCCGATCCCTGTTAGACTCTGATCATCACCCGTCTGAAATTGCAGGTGAATCCTGTGCTGTTTGTATGTTCCATTTAAAGGAATAGTTCACCCAAAAATAAAAATTCTGTCATCATTTACTCACCTTTAAGTAGTTCCAAATCTGTGTGAATTACTTTGTTCTGCTGAACACAAACGACAATATTTTATTGATAGTTTGTAGCCAGGCTGTTTTGGCCACCATTGACTTCCATAGTATTTTCCTACAATGGAAGTCAATGGTGACCAAAAAAGCTGGTTACAAACTTTCCTCCAAAGATTCCTTTGGGCAGATTATGACAGAATTTTAATTTTTGGGTCAACTATTCCTTTAAGCTAATTTTTAACTGTTTGGTGGTAACCGCTCTTGCATTTTTCAATAATTGCAGAGAGCCATCGGTTTTGCGACAGGGTTCAGGATGCCTACACCATGCGCTGTTGTCCACAGGTAACATAAGAGCCCATTCTGGGTCATCTGAAATAAATCGTAAGTGTTGTTGATGTCAAGGTTATTATCATTAACTTAAACTATTTTTCTTCTAAAAACACTTGAAATAGAACATTTGAAATAAACACATAAAATGATAAAATAGAGATATTAGATATCTAGAGAGAGAAATAGAGATACTATGTGATGTTTATAAACAAATTTTGGGAGGAACACGAACGAATGATCAGCCACAGCTGGATCCGCATTACCTCAATCAACCTATTTCGTTCCATCCAATCAAATCCTTATGCCTCCTCCTTAAATAAGCCTGTTTCCTTCCTTTCCTTATCCCGTTCCGCATCCCTCCTCTGCCCCCTCTCCACCTTCGTTCCGCACCTTCCTCCTCCGTGGGGCATGCGGGGTTCGAGCCGGACGCCGAGCTCTGCCCTCGCAAGGGTTCAAACTAATAGGGCTCGAAATCCACCGATCTCCCGGCTCCGCCCCTGGACAGCACGCCAAACATGCTTTGCTTTTCGTATCATGAGGAAGTGCAAACTAGTTGGAAATTAGAAATGTTGCGTTGGCACCCGTCTGAACTGTTTTAATAAATTTTGCCTTAAATTTTGCAGGTCCATGGAATCGTCAATGACACAATAGAGTTTGTCAAAAAAATTATTAATACAGAAATCAACAGCGCCACAGATAACCCTGTATCCTTTTTCTCTGAATTTACAATTTCATTACTTGTGTTGCAGTACCAGTAATGTCTGTTGGTCATTTGACCTAAAATCGCCAACACTCGTTCGAATTTGAATGACTTTTTAATTACTCCTTTTGAGAATCGGTTTGGTGTCAGGGTTTGGCTGGTTATGCCATAACCACACCAGCCTCTTCTTTAGTTCAGTACTTTTATCCTTGACTATAAGTTAGATGGTGTTTGCAGAAAGAGGCGAAACCATATCCGGCGGAAACTTCCATGGAGAATATCCAGCAAAGGTATTTCGTCTCAACACAATAGCGTTTATTTAGCAAAAAGGTTTGGGTGATGACTGCGCTCATTTTCTCCTTCCGTTTTTAGGCTCTTGATTATCTGGCGATCGGGGTGCATGAGTTGGCCTCCATCAGTGAGAGACGCATTGAGCGTCTCTGCAATCCCTCTCTCAGCGAGCTGCCAGCGTTCCTGGTGAATGAAGGAGGCCTGAACTCTGGATTCATGATCGCACACTGCACTGCTGCAGCTCTCGGTTAGCATCACAAAGTTCAGAAGAGAATAACTTTGCTTAACCATACACTAAAAAGTTTCATTTTGACTACTGTACTAAAGTCATGTTGAGCATTAACTAAAACAGATGCATTTTTTTTCTGCAGTCTCAGAGAACAAAGTGCTTTGCCACCCGTCCTCTATTGACTCACTGTCCACTAGCGCTGCCACGGAGGACCACGTGTCTATGGGAGGCTGGGCCGCGCGTAAAGCCCTCAGAGTGGTCGAGCACGTCGAGCAAGGTCCAAAACCTGACATTAACCTCTAATATACCTACTGACATCAGCCACTGTTTAATTGAACACAAATTGTTACTATAATGGCGCTCTCTATTGGAGCACCAAAGCACAAATTGTAATAGTACTTAATATTTTCCAACATAATCTCATAATAATTCGCAACTCGTTTATTTTAGCCAATTGGTGGCTGATTTCATGATCTCATTTATGTTTTGCTTAGACCCCAGTGTCTGGTTAGGTTTAGGGTTGGAGCTGTATGTACTTTTTTATTATATGTTGTGATTTATCTGGGTGTAAGCAAATCATATGAAAATGTACAAATTAGACTTTATGAGTTCATACAATTTTAAATTTTTATACAGTGAGATTTAGTTGAGATTTTATTTGTTTGTTTACTAACCACTAATCTGCAAATACAGACCACAATATGTCATATATCAAACCTGCAAATGTCCGTTTTATATCTCCTTACAGTGCTAGCTATCGAGTTGTTAGCTGCCTGTCAGGGTATTGAGTTTCTACGCCCCCTACGTACGACGACTCCATTGGAGAAAGTGTATGATCTTGTGCGAGCCACAGTAAAGTAGGTCAAATGATGATACACTAACCCCAAAATCTCCAGTTCATTGAATCTTCAGGTTAATAATTGGCAAACCTTCTTTAATCTGTCTCTTCGTAATTATTTCTACTTACTTTTCCCCAGGCCCTGGATTAAAGACCGGTTCATGGCTCCAGACATTGAAGCTGTACATCGGCTACTCGTAGACCAGAAGGTAAGCTTTTATTACCATCAAAACAAACCAACAACTCAAAGTATTACTGACCTTTTGGTGTGTGACAGTTTATGCTGCAGACATGACTAATACCACAAAACATGAGGATACATCCCAGAACACCATAGCAATTTAAATTAACATTATTATTTTTGAAGGCGTTTCGTTTCTAATTTTTTTAATTGTTACATATTATAATTGTATAAACTACTATTCAAAAGTCACGTGATCCTTAAGAAATCATTCTGTTGCATTCAGGTGTGGAACATTGCTGGGCCATACATTGAAAAATATTGTATGGAATACATCCCAGAGTCCCGCCCCTCTTCCCCAACAGCCTTTGCTCTGGACCCGCCCCTATCACCACGGAAACGTGTCAGGCTGGAGTGACAGAGGATGGCATCCTGCTGATACTGTCCTATAGTCTCACATTCAATACATTAAGATGAATTTATATAGAGCGTGTCAAATGTGTGCATATTTCAGCATACTTCTTACTCTTTAATGTAGTTTTTTTCCTTGTTAGAAATATTCCGCTTCTGCTGTAAAACTCAAAAAGTGTATTTTGCCATTTGTTGGTCTTTATGCGCGTTCTCAGTTTCTGAGTGAAATGTTAGTGAATAAAAGTCTTGTGATATCAGTTTTGTTTTTCTTTCCCACTTTCTCAGAAGGTAGCACACATTGACTGCAGAATAGAGACTGTTTTCATTGGGATATTGAAACGAGTAATTGCATCAGTCTGGTCTTAAAGCGAAGGAAGTGTCTTTGAACTGAGGCCACAAAGGGATTTTTACAGATGGAAGGATGTTGTTCTTTGTGGCTCTTTTTGGCTCTTTGTCAATTCCCTTTTTACAATTAACATAACAATTTTAGTCTACCTTAGTGCTGCTAGCAATTCCATTGATTCGTATTTAGGGTGAAATGTGTAAAATCTGAATAAAAATTCCATTTACACATATTTCTGTGTGTGAGTGTTTTAAGATGCGTTTTCTGTGAATAAAATTTCAAATGCAACCGAGTATGACTTCAAATGACTTTTGAATATATAGTAGTGCATAAATATCACATAGACTCCTACATAGTGTTTTTTCGTCCAGATTAGTAGTTTTATAATTACGGTATTATTACCTGTGATTTGGTGATGAGAAGTGCAGTGTGGGTCGTACTGAGGGCCGCTCAGCAGGCGCAGGGATGTCAGGGGCAGCTGCTGCTGTGTGTACAAGATATTGAATGTCCATAACAATACTGTCCAGCCTCCGTCTGTATGTCTCGCCCTCTCTTTCTCTCTCCTTTCCTCTGAAAGGTGATTAAATGGAATAGCTGCGACAACTTGAGACCACAATAAAATCTTTCTGTATTTTTTTCATTTTTGTCTGTGAGAATATTTTCATGAAAAGGCGAAAGGAAATACTTGCAAAAGAGGAAGACTGAGAAGATTTACATGTAAAGGTAATGCCTACTCTTGTTTAAATGGGTCGTTGTGTAAACGTTGTAGTTACTATCATAGATTATTATTACATTTCATCTATATGTGTTTTTTTTTGTTAGGCTATATATATATATATATATATATATATATATATATATACTGTCAAACACTTAATCTCTGAAAAGTTTTCATTTACAGAATATATTTAGCATTTTTTATTATGTAAATATAAACACAAATACATGTGTATATATATTTTATATATATCTTATATATTATATAAATATATATTAGAAAATATAAGAATATACATTTATAAATGTTCAAATGTAAATATTTTTAAAATATATTTACATATACAAAATTAATATATACACATATATCACATATTAATCGTTTGACAGCACTAAGATAGATAGATATATAGATACACAGTAGTCAACAATTGAAGTGGATCAAAACCTTTCATCAAAGTTGTCCTAAAAACTAAAACCAAAATGTGTTCTTGCCTTATAGGACAACTTTGATGAACTTTTTGGATCCATACTGACTACTGTATATATGCATGCACATGTAAATATGTATAATATTGCTTTCAAATATTTAATAACTCGTTTGAAATATGCTCACATGAGAACAATTATTAGTTCACTGGTAACATTAGTTTTTTGTTAGACTTTCTGTTCAACCGCGGTCTGGATTCCGTACATCACAACTGTCTGAAAAAGTGTATATTTCCTGCATATTGTGGTTTACATGTATGCATTTATAGACTAAATATGATTGTGAGAGGAGATTGAGACTATGTTTGTTTTTGATGAATGTATACTGCTAACAGAGCGTTTGTGTGGACTGTGAAGCAGAGACATGAGTCTAGAAGAAGACTCACGCTGGCTGGAATGGGTCACCAAGCAGTTTGAGAGCATTGCAGGAGATGATAAAGAAATCGACTTGGATGAGTTTAAAACAGCTCTGAAAGTAAAAGAGGTGAGCTTTCTGTTCACGGAAACCTTTATCATATTAATTTGTTATCTTGTTCTGAAGAGATCTCAGTATGATCATTTTTTGTCCTGTTTGTTGTTGTAGTCATTTTTTGCGGAGAGGTTTTTTGCCTTGTTTGACTCTGATGGCAGCAGCTCCATCAGTCTGGATGAACTTCTCGAGGCTTTAGATCTTCTGATCCATGGCAGTGAGACAGACAAACTACGCTTCCTCTTCCAGGTCTATGATGTTGATGGTACGTTCTAAAATCCCTACAGCTTTTCCTCTTTCATTCTAAAATTTAGTGATAATTTTCATAATTTTAGCTCAAGAAAAAACACAATCTCACAATACTGACAATGAAGTAATGTGCTTATTTTATTATTCTGAAATGCTTTAGAAAATTTTAAGTGCACAAAGAGATTTACACAAGTAGAATATGTTCCTGGTCCAATTATGTTTTGACCATTTTATTTCTTATTTCTTATCTTATATTGTATGTAGCACTGTCAAATAATGAATCGCAATTAATCACATCCAAAATAAATGTTTGTGTTTGTGTAATATATGTGTGTGTGTGTGTGTTACTGTACGTATATTTATTATGTATATATAAGTACATACACATACAACATATTTTGAAAATATTTACATGTATTTATATAATTTATAGTATATATTTAATATATAAACTAGTGCTGTCAAACGATTAATCGCATCCAAAATAAGTTTTTGTTTACATACATGTGTGTTCTGTGTATATTTATTATGTATACAAATACACACATACAGCATATATTTTTTACATGTATTTGCATGTACAGTGGGTACGGAAAGTATTCAGACCCACTTAAATTTTTCACTCTTTGTTATATTGCAGCCATTTGCTAAAATCATTTCAGTTCATTTGTTTTCCTCATTAATGTACACACAGCACCCCATATTGACAGAAAAACACAGAATTGTTGACATTTTTG
>JAUMHE010000085.1:3014577-3050312 GCA_032359235.1 Enteromius mattozi | reverse complement strand
TAATACAGGTAACGAGTGGAGGACAGAGGAGCCTCTTAAAGAAGAAGTTACAGGTCTGTGAGAGCCAGAAATCTTGCGTGTTTGTAGGTGACCAAATACTTATTTTACCAAGGAATTTACCAATTAATTAATTAAAAATCCTACAATGTGATTTTCTGGATTTTTTTTTTCTTATTTTGTCTCTCATAGTTGAGGTATACCTATAATGAAAGGCCTCTCTCATTTTTTTAAGTGGGAGAACTTGCACAATTGGTGGCTGACTAAATACTTTTTTGCCCCGCTGTAAATTTGAACCTGTAATAAAAGTTTGTGATAAAAATAACCCAAAATGAAAACTGTCATCATCTGTCAACTTAATTAGTTGCTAGACATTCTCCCAGCTGAATCTTTCTAAAAGTTCTTGCTTTTTCAGCCCTTTGTTGCCCCCGTGCCAACTTTTTTGAGGCCTGTAGCAGGCATCAAACTTGAAACAGTATAACAAGCTGCTTACATAAAATGCAAAAAAATATCAGTCGCTACAAATTATCTCCCAATAATATGATTAATGTCATAATAGGATGATATATAAATATTGTTCTTATTGTGGGGAATGAAATATATACCCCCAGTTTTACAGACAAGGCCTAAACCTAGTCCTATACTAAAATGTAAATCTGAGCTGTTTCAAGTGAAAGAAACTTGCACTGACTAATCTTAAAATATATCAGTGCCTTCAAGCCATCAAAATGATTTATGGATAATCAAGAAAACCTTCAGCCCAGTCTTCATCTTGAAATATTAGATTGCGTATCATAATGTATGATACTATATGCTTTATAAGATTATATTTAGAGTATATGACCTTATAACACAGTCACAAAAGCAACATATTAATAAAGAACATTTCTTATTCCCTCTCTTCTTAGCCCGTATGTCTCAGAATGATGGCATGTACCAACTGTGGGAGTATCTTTTCACTATCCGTCCCGGGATTGGCTGGGTCAATGGCACCGCCTCCATTACGGGCGTCATTCTGCAGGTTCTCATCTGCTTGATGGTGGTGTGCTCCAGCACGTTCGTCAGACGCAGTGGTCATTTTGAGGTGATGGCTTGTTGATTAAATTCATTAGAATTCACTCGCTTCTGATGAATATCTGTTGATTTGGAAAATATTTAGCCATTTCAAGGCCATTAAAAACAAGTTAGCAAAGAATTCTGTTTGCAAATTGCAGCACATTGTTTCAGCCATGCATACCAACAAACAAAAAGCATTCAAATATGCATAATATAGAAAAGGTTTGTTTTTGTGTAGGTGTTCTACTGGTCTCATCTTTCCTACGTCTGGGTTTGGGCCCTGTTGATTGTCCACTGTGCGAACTTTTGGAAGTGGTTTGTGGTACCAGGAGTGGTGTTCCTCATTGAAAAACTTGTTGGGACAGCAGTGTCCCGCATGGGTGGGCTGTACATAGTTGAAGTCAACTTATTGCCCTCAAAGGTACCATCTGAGCCAATGTACATATTTTGGTGTATTTTGTTTACTGGAACATTTAGTTAGTCATCCATGCTGAAAGCCTCACCTCTACGGCCTTTTATTTCAAAGGTAACACATTTGGTGATCAAGAGGCCTCCGTTCTTTCACTTTAAACCTGGAGATTATGTGTATATAAACATCCCGGTTATCGCCAAGTACGAGTGGCATCCGTTTACCATCAGCAGCGCTCCTGAGCAGCAAGGTAAAACAACTGGAAAGTCTTGCGCAATTCTTATATATGACAGTGATTTGTTTAGATTTTAGTAGTATGTGCAGTTACGCAAAGCAAATTATGTTTAAAACAATAAGATTGTTTTCAAGATTTTGTTTTTAGACAACCTGTCTTAATTTGTACACTTTATTTTGAAAGTTCACTCATTCTAATAACTATAGGTAACTTTGTAGCTACATGTCAACTAATTGTCATTAATTTGCAACTACATGTCTACTAGCTCTCAGAGTAGTCTGTTAGGGTAGGTTTAGGTTTAGTAGAATATGTTGATATGTACTTGCAAAGTGTCTTATAGTCAGTATGTTGTGGACAAAAAATATATCAAAATTTTATCAAAATAAAGTGTTAGAAGTTAAGCACAGTTTACTAATACTCTATTGACTGCTAGTTGATATGTAGTTGCAAAGTGACTTTCTGTTAGTAGATCTAAAGTGGACTATCAAAATAAAATGTTTTTATTTTTTATTTTAAAACAATATTTTTTAAAACAAAACCAAAAAAATCTAATTGTTTTCTTGTTCTAATTTGTACTTGTTCATTTTTTGTTGTTACGTGTTTTCAGATAATATGTGTTAGGTTTTGTTCTAACAAAAAAAATAATAAAACAATAAGATATATTTCTAATATTGTTTTTTTAGGCAGTCTGTTAATTCAAGTTTATTTTTCAAACAAAACAAAACAAAACTGCACAGTAAAGTAAATGTTTAACACAATAAGAATTATTTTCAGACAATCTGTCTTGATTTTTTTTCTAACAAAACAAAATTTATACAAAACTGTACACAACAAATCAAGTGTTTACTACAATTATTTTTAACCTTTTTTTTTTTATTACACAAATCTGAGACTTTTTCTCATTTCCTCAAACAGAAATGCTGTGGCTCCATGTTCGTTCCATGGGCCAGTGGACAAACCGCCTGTACGAGTATTTCAGACAGCCGGAGAGTCAAACCGTTAGCGACAAGCGGCTCACCGCCAGCCTGAGGAACAGACGCCACGAGAGAAGAACGCAGGTCTTGGCTTTTCTCCATCATCCACTGGCTGAGTGCTGGAATCTAAACACATAGCGATAGATTTTCATTACTGTGATGTTTAACTGATGCAGTTCTTTATCATTAACATTACCAAGACTTTCTTTTATTTTATCAACGGGCTTCTCTTCTATTATTTTTTTTTTTTTGGAACAAATATTGCCGTTTATTTTATAGAAAGACAAGTTCAAACTGCAAAATAAGAACTTTTAAACAAGTTTAATAGACATTTGCACTTCATCATTGGCATACTATTATAGTTTTCATTAATATTTTGAATTAGTTTTATTTTTATATTTACCATTTTCATTTTGATTTCAACTTGGTTTTTTCATATTTATTATTTCTTAAGTATCTATGTAATTTTATTTCAGTTTAGATTTAGTTATTTTAGTAAAAAGTTGTGAGGGGAAAAAACATGTTGCCTTGGCACTAAGCTTTTTTTTTTATGCTCCACGTAGAATGAAATGTTCAAGTCTGCAAGCTGTAACAATACTGTGGCATCTAATAAGGATGATGCTGTTGAACTGACCCTGTACCGGACAAGTGGGACACACACAAACCCCCAAAAGCCCGTCAATGACCCAGTAGCCCAGGCAGAACTGGGAGATGCCTCTTCGGCTACAAGAGAAGTGAGTTTTCTGTCTGAACAAAGCAGAACATAAGTTCTATTGTACGTAAGACACACATTAAACAGGCTTATTTTCTGTTGTCTTCCAGCTTACAGCAAAATTAAGTGAAAATCACAGATACTGTAACATTAAGGTAAGCAATTTTATTACAAATTTAGTCTAATTTACTGAAAGGGATCATCTTACAAGAACTGTATGCTTTTGTTTGTTAGTGCTATGTGGACGGACCTTTTGGCACCCCGACTCGACAGATCTTTGCATCGGAGCATGCGGTGCTCATCGGCGCTGGAATCGGCATCACTCCCTTTGCATCTATTTTGCAGAGTATTATGTGCCGGTGAGACACGCAAGCTCTCCATTCAGAAAATTTAAGTTAGGTGTTCTTTGCATGAAAAAAATACATGCAAATTAAAAAATATATTTTTGTCCTTTTTTTCAGTTATCGGATGAGAAAGCAAAACTGCCCCAACTGCAATTATTCCTGGTGTGAAACCATCAAAGACAATGAAATGAAACTGAGGAAGGTAAGAGTGGTGATCAGTCGAGTGAAAACTAGAATAAATAGGAGGAAAAATATTCAAATTTAAATTTTTGGGTCAAGTGTTCATTTAAGTTTAGTTGCTGTCTTAAATTATTAAGTAATCAAACTAGTATGTTGTACAGTTCAAATCATTTTTTTATTGAATCTCCCAATTTAAAAAAATTAAGTGAACATGTTGCCATAATTTGTTAATCATATTCTTTTTTTACTGTATATTGTAGATATGGGTGTATATTATGGGTAACAATTTATTATAAGTTTCATTAGTTAACCTTAGTCAACAACATTAGTTAACATGAACTAAGAATTAACCATACTACAACATCTTAGTTAATGCTAAATTCAACATTTATTAATGCATTATTAAAATCATGTGTTTGTTTACATTAGTTAATGCGCTGTGAGCTAACATGAACTAACAAAGAATGATTGTATTTTTAGGAATTAACGTTAACAAAGATGAATAAGTACTGAAATAAATGTATTGTTCATGTTAGTTAATACATCAACTAATATTAACAAACGGCACCTTATTGTAAAGTGATGCCATTTTATGTATATACATGATAAATAAACACAGTACACATACATAATATATGTCAACAAAAACTTATTTTGGATGCTATTAATAGCGATTAATCATTTGACTGCACTAACAGATGTAACAGACATCTTCGATCTCATGAGGTTTTTTAAATATCCTCTAACTTCCTGCAGGTGGACTTCATTTGGATCAACCGAGATCAGAAATCCTTCGAGTGGTTTGTGAGTCTCTTGACCAAGCTGGAGATGGACCAGGCAGATGAAGAGCCAGAGGGTAAGAGAGAACTGAAGACAGAGGGAGGTGGGGTTGGCACTGAAATGTTGGCACTATCATACTTGCTTTTATGTTTTCAGGCCGTTTTTTGGAGATGCACATGTACATGACTTCAGCCCTCAGCAAGAATGACATGAAGGCCATAGGTCTGCAGATGGCTCTGGATCTTCTGGCCAAGAAAGAGAAGAGAGATTCCATCACCGGCCTTCGCACACGTACACAGCCAGGCAGACCGGACTGGGCCAAGGTAATCAAGGCCAAATAGTCTATTCTATTCTGTTCTCCCCAATGTCTTGATTGTGTTTAAATGCATTTTCAGGTTTTCCAGAAAGTGTCTGAAGAAAAGAAAGGAAAGGTTCATGTTTTTTACTGCGGTTCTCCTGCTCTTGCAAAAGTCATCAAGGCCCAATGTGAGCATTTTGGCTTCAACTTCTACAAGGAAAATTTCTGAATTTACAATTTTTCATTTGCTTGGAATCCTACAAATATGAACATAATCATCTCACAATATGATCTTGCTGATGTGTCTGATGTTGCAGGTTTTGTAAATGTTTTATGTTTTCATTTATTTGTAACCTTTTAACACTTTTATTGAACTTTGTTTTTTTTATCATCATCATCATTATTATCATTATTATTATTATTATTATATTATTAATTTTAGAAATTCCTTTTCTGCCCTTTTATGCATCATGCAAAAGTGTTTTTTCTACAGTAAGAGAATAGTCACTGCAGTTGGTGTAATGTAAAATTGCCATGTAGATAATAGTTTGAAGTAATTTACTCTAGAATATACAGTTGAATAATATTTGCATGTAAATACAATAAAAATTTTACACTTTATTCTAAGGTGTCCTTATTACAGTGTAATTACACATTTAAGAACTAAGCAATATTAATCAACTTCATGTATATGTGTACGGAAAGGTTAGGATTAGGGTTTGGTTTAGGGTTACTTGCATGTAATTATGCATAATTAATTGTTATTATAATAGTAAGTAAATGTAATGTGTGTAACAAGGACACCTTAAAATGAAGTGTTACCAAAAAACTAAAAAAAAAAAAACTTACTGTGTAAAAAGGTGTAACAGAATAAAAGAAACTGCTTTGATGACATAAACAGTTTACATTGCCATGCTAAGACATAATAATAATTATAAATATTGCATACAATATTACCAAATATACAGTATATATATATGATTGCTTGTATTTATTGTACTATTTCTGTGTAAGTGTTTAACTATGTTCTAACTAGGTTTTAATTATTGTTAAAACGCATGAAATCGTTAGATTGTAACAAATATAAATTTGTCGCCCATACTGTCGCATTGTGTTCCCTGTTCTGTTTTTAAGAGATTGTGGGAATTCTCAGATTTCCTAAAATAAACAGTCAAACATGGTTTACAGAGACATCTTGCGATTATGTTCAGCAACGCAAGCGGCACTTTATGGAATTTATTTATCATTCAAACTTTTACTACGATTCTGCACATAAAATCATACCTATAAACGTTTTCTTATTCATTTTTAATTAACCTTAGTATAAATCTTTAATACTAAAATAATAATAATAAAGTATATACATAAATTACTGAAGTACATCTTAGATGTATAATAATAATAATTGTAAAAAAAATTATAATAATTAAATTTTAGTCAAAAAAGAGATGCATATACTAGCCTACACTCGTAAACGCATGTGTGCTTGCCACGAAAAGGAGTCGTGCTTATAAGTCATAATATTCACCTTATGTCACTTCTTATCTGACATAAGATTGGCTGCCACGGCAGCACGTCGCCTCCTATTGGCCAGTGCTGCATCAATACAGCTGTAGCATGTACTATGTTGCAGATTTGGAGCGAGAGGAATCTCTCCGTACATATTTTTCTTTGTCGTCTTCTATATTATGCTAAAATAGACCCTCGAGCGAACGACGCGCTGGTTTCAGGTGAGCGTAAGTGTGGTTTCATTACGTTTTACGGCACTGCATGTTGTTTAACGCCCTCATTCGCATTCAAAATCACATGAGCCCTCGCAGCTTCAATTTAGAGAGATGCGATCAGATTTTATTCAGCATTCGTGTGTGTATGTGCTGAAAGGATTAGTGTTCACTAATGAGATTTGTCTCTTATTCATAATGTGACCATGCAAGTTTCATCTAACTGGTATGTAGCTATACATAAATATTTTTATTTTACATTTCAATTTATTATGAGTGTAAGCATCACCACAAGACTCAGGTATACCAGTGATTTGTGATGGTGAGATTTGATATGTTGTCATATTTTGTGGTTGGTCGTATATGACAAAATGGTGGACCCATATTTACCTCTGTCCGCAGATGCTGCACCTGAATGGCTCTAACAGGACCATAAGGGTTCCCTGAGAATGCTCCGGTGTCAGTTCCACTATCACTGCATGGCTGTGATGTGACAATGCGCTGTCTGGTGGCTCGCATCAATCACAAGACTCTGATAGTCATCTGTGCTGTGTTTGCCCTCATCACTATACTGCTGTGGAACAAGTGCTCCAGTGACAAAGACCTGCCCAAGCAGATCAGACCTCAGCTGGAGTTTGCACCCACCCCAGAAAAGGACGAGGAGAACGGGCAAGCCCCTGAAGCACCGCCTGGATCCAAAGAAGTCATTTATGAGCAGATTGACTGCCTTATCAATGAAGATGTCATCATAAAAGGCCGTAGGGAAGGGGGAGAGGTGTATCTGCCCTTCAGCTGGGTGGAAAGGTACTTTGACGTATACGGGCGTCTGGTGCAATATGATGGGACGGAACGGTTTGAGTTCTCCCACAGTTACTCCAGGGTGTACGCCCAAAGGGAGCCTTACCACCCGGATGGGGTCTTCATGTCCTTTGAGGGTTATAACGTGGAAGTGCGGGATCGGGTGAAATGCATCAGTGGTGTTGAAGGTAGTTTGGGGTGTATCTCATTTTGCCACACTGAATGTGGCAACCCTACATAATAATACAGACAGAGGTACACTGTATAGAGTGGGTTTGAACCCAATCATTTATTTGCATTAATGCGTAATTGTCAACATTATCATACATTATTAAAGCAGGGGTGCCCAATCCTTTTTCTGTTCCGTTCACAACTAAGATAAGCTGCAAATTAATCTGGGATCAGCTTTTTGTATTTTTGTTGTTCACAGGTGTACCAATCTCTACTCAGTGGGGTCCTCAGGGGTACTTCTACCCCATTCAGATAGCTCAGTATGGGCTAAGCCACTACAGCAAGAACCTCACAGAAAAGCCACCTGATATAAAGATCTACGGCATGTCAGAAGAAAAAGAGGGTGGCTCAAGTCTGTGGGTTGTCCCTAAGGGTTGCACACTCTCTAAGCTCCAGGATCAAGGTCACTTTGGGTTTGCACACCATTTTGTCACAGCGGGTATGAATTCCTTTGAATCCTAAATTTTTGTAGTTTTGAATTCAGATGTATCCACTGTTTTGATGATGATCACAGATGGATGATAACTTTGTTGTGTTTTCTTAGAGAACTCTGATGGTGTGTCTTTGGTCTTCGACAATGCAAAAGACTTCGTCCTGACCTTTGATGTGAAGTTTGTCTCCAATGGTAGTGTCTCTGTGGTTTTGGAGACCACAGAAAAGGGACCTCCTTATATAATCCATTACATCACTAGTCCGCTCCTTCTTTCCTTCAAAGACCGAGAGGTCATCTACGGCATTGGCTCTCGAGCCTCCTGGAGTACCGTCAGTCGCGATTTAGTGACGGATTTGCGCAAAGGAGTCGGTTTGTCCAACACCAAAGTGGTGAAGGCGACCAAGATCATGCCTCGCCGGGTGGTCGAGCTGGTTTTTAGAGGTTCTGGCTTTATCAGCAATATCACTGTGTCTTCCACTGCACACATGGCTGCCTTCTTTGCCGCCAGCGATTGGCTTCTTCATAACCAGGACGAGCACGGAGGGTGGCCGATAAAGGTGACCCGAAAACTCGGAGAGGGGTTTAAGAGCTTGGAGCCCGGATGGTACTCCGCCATGGCCCAAGGCCAAGCCATGTCGACATTAGTGAGGGCGTACCTGGTGACCCACAACCCTGCATACCTCGGCGCCGCAATCCGAGCGACATCCCCCTTCAAGAGGACTTCTGAACATGGTGGAGTCAAAGCAACATTCATGAACAAGTACGACTGGTACGAGGAATACCCCACAGCACCTAGTTCGTTTGTTCTTAATGGCTTTATCTACTCTCTGATTGGGCTATACGATGTGGCGGAGACGGCGGGCAACAAGCTTGGTCGAGAAGCAGGTGTACTCTTCAGTCAAGGACTGGAGTCGCTCAAGGCCATGTTGCCATTGTTCGACACAGGCTCTGGAACGGTTTACGACCTGAGACACTTTACCCTGGGTGTTGCCCCTAATTTAGCACGCTGGGACTACCACACCACGCACATTAACCAGTTACAGCTGCTCGCATCAATTGACAGTGCTCCCATTTTCAGGGACTATGTGAAACGCTGGAAGACGTACCTAAAAGGAGGCCGGGCCAAGCACAATTAAACCTTCTCGGATGGCAGTTTTATAAAAGACCTTAAGCTACTGTTTAAGAAAGAAATACAGTAGTCAACGTTTGAAGTGGATCATGAAAGGTTTTGATCCGCTTCAAATGTTGACTACTGTATAATAAGCATTAATAATTAAATAAGCATTTTCACTTTACATGAAAAGGGTGCATATTGTATCCAATATGTTTGCTTAAAGTGTCTTGCTGAAGAGCTTGAGATGTTGTACAGACTTAGAGAATGTGGAGTCGCCTAAAATATTTATTTGCAAAATACCATGGTATATTTGAATGTAAGAAGCAATGCAGTTATTTACACAGATTTTGAAGAAAGCACAGCCGATTTGATCTAAAATGAAATGACTGTATATCTTGATGCATACAAGTAAGTATGCAAGTAGCAAATGTGAGTAGTCACACTAATGATTGTGTATTAATGAATCTATGAATAGGTTATGCTGTAAACATGTCATTATTATTGGATAATGGTAAGATTAGTGTATTAGTAATGTTTTAGAAATATTTGATCTTTGTATTTTGAAGCACAATCCTATCATAGGTCTTTGTGATTTTATACAGTTGCACTATTTGAATTTCTTTTCAGTATGTAATTATTTAAAGCTTAAATAAATGTGCTATTTGAGCTGTTTCAAAACTTTCAGTGAACAATCATTGCTATCAAAAAGTGGACTGAGAGACACATAGCATATATATCATATCAATGCTATGATATTCTTTGACATGTCTTGGAGTCCCATGTAAACCCTGGCACGTGAATATGATAATCATTAATCACTGTGGTATATATCAAACACCATAGAATTAGGATTTGATACAATCACAATCTTAATACTGCCACAGGTAGGCCATTTAAATGTCTTAAAGCCTTTAAAATACTCTTATTTCTAAGTTAGAAATACATGTAAATTAATATACATTAAATACATTAATTAATTAATCCCAATAACCAGTAAATTATAGAAAATAGCACAATCTACCTGTTGTTTTTCCTGAGGTGATCCATTCTGCAATCGATTAACCGACCTAATGCAGTTCAATGCAGTCAGCTCTCGATTAGCATGGCTGCCTACTCCGAGCTATGCACAAACCAGTTAGCTAGTATCATTTCTCATATAGCCACCGGGATACAATCTCTCAAAGTCCCGATGATTAAAACGGTTTGATTGAGATACTCCTGAATAACATGAATCTAATCCGCCCAGCGCTTCGGATCGGTGGGTTGTCAATCCAGATCGTTTAATAACGATCTATCTCGGCTAACAGGCTAAGAAGCTAACAACGTCTTCGATGACATTTCACTGACAAACACAACAGAACAGGTCTGTAAAATATCCTAAAAATTGAATCTGTTTAATCTATTTTTTTCAATACATTCACAATGTATTTGTGGCTGTGTAATTGTTAAAACTGAAATTTGTGTAAATAACATCAACGCTTATAGCGAATAAATGGTGGCTAACACAGTAGCTTCAGTTCAGTTTCCATATTTGGGCGGGCACGGCAGTGAGTTATTGTTAGTTCCACGACCAAAAACACATTTAATGCCTTTACTGATCCTGTTTATATGTATATTTTGTGTCTCTGGTTTGCTGTTGATCAAATGTGGATGAAAATTTCACTGGCATGGTGTAGATTTAAATGGCTTGTTTGTTTACATGGTTCACCATATCTGATAGGGCTTTTATTTGACCACAGCAACATCAAGTCATATTAATCTATGTTTGAATATATAAATATAAATGCCAAATCAAAGGTAATTGTGTGAGCAATATCATGGCAAAACACCCATAGGGTGTACTTAAACCCTAATCTGTTGTCTAAAGGATGGTAGAGTGATGCTTGATTTTTGGGCCCTTTGAATCCATAACAGATCATTCTGTTTGTAGTCAAGGTATATAGCTATTGAATACATTCTTAAAACTTTAGAAATCAGTGGTTTTGTTGCATAATCAGTCTTTTTTGTCTGGAGATGAGCTGTCATTAAGATTGCACGGTGATCTTGCTATTGATCACTGTTATTTAATCAGGGAATGATCTCTCTGATGTTTTCTGCTGATTAATATGCATCCTACAGACTTATAGATTATTGTTTGTTGATTGTGTGTCTGTCCACCAGTCTGCATGGCCGACGTGCTGCTGAGTTAGTGTCCGGCCCACATGCGAGGAAGGCTGGCTGGCCGGGCCGTGGAGCACTAGAGAGGAAAAATGGCAGTGCAGAACAGAAACTCTGTGCTGATCCTGTCGGGTCGAGAGCGAGGAGCCCGCATGCTGGGTTCCCAGCGGCTCCTGCAGCAGCTGGTGGAAGATCGGACGCGCTGGATGAAATGGCAGAGCCAGGTAGGGTATCAACTTTAATGATTCTAATGGTTCACTCTGGCCTACAGTCAGCAGACGTTCCTATGTAAACCAGTTTTAGGATATCACAGCCAGAATAACATCTTAAATCAATTTTTGCATAAGAAAATATTCGAAGCCTTCCCCCCCCCCCTACAGGCCGTCAGCTGAAAAAATGTCAAAGTGGCTTGTTATTAGACCTTTTCTTATCAATCGGTCGTTATTAATCTTAAGAATGCTGTCTTTAATAAATATGATGAATGACATAAAATGGAAAAAATGCATTTTCTATTCTTAGGGCCCCATTTTATATTGTGTATATAGTTACTAATATATATTTATATATGACAGTTATTTAGTCACTGTGAGTGATAAAAAGTGAAATCAGATTTTTTTGACAGTTATTGGCTGAATTCCTAATTTGTACAATAAAGTACAAGAGTTTGTCACATCCAGTTTATGATTTTTATATGTTGGATACATTTTAGCAGATTTAGTTTAGAATAAATTATTCTAACTATTAAAATACTAAGTTAATATAAATATAACAATATAAACATAGACCCTAATTGTTATATTTATTTTATATTCTTTGATTGAGCCTGAAATTTCATTAAGACTCTGTAAACTCTTTTATTTCCAAATGATCATGCTTGCAAATAGTATATGTGTGCATCTGTGCAAAAATACATTTGTGTATGTAAACGATATGTATGTGTCTCAATTATTTCTACAGAAAGTGGAATTGCCAGATAATCCACGATCAACCTTTCTGCTGGCCTTCAGTCCAGATAGGTAACTACATTAAAAAAAGGCAAAAATTAGAAAAGACGAAATGCTTAATAACATGTTTTCGCTCTCCTCCTGAGATGGTAATTACGTCTTTTACTTTAATAGGAACCTTGTGGCCTCAACCCACGTCAACCACAACATCTACATCACAGATGTGAAAACAGGAAAGTGCCTGCACTCTTTAGTGGGCCATCGACGCACACCTTGGTGTGTGACCTTTCACCCCACCATCCCTGGCCTGGTTGCCTCTGGGTGCCTTGATGGAGAAGTGCGCATTTGGGATCTGCATGTAAGGATCGGTTTTGTTTAATGTTTTAGTTATTCCTAATTTTGCAAACAATGTTAACTTGTGTGTTTGATTTTCACACTGTTCATTCGCAGCTTTCAGCGGTTTTTCTAGTCTGATCAAATTGCAAGTCATCTACAAACATACTAGGCATTAGAAACTCAGATGTTGCTGTTAATGTGAATGATGTGGATGTATTCCTCTATTCCCAGGGTGGTAGCGAGAGCTGGTTTACAGAGAGTAATGTTGCCATCGCTTCTCTAGCGTTCCACCCCACAGCTCAGCTCTTGCTCATCGCCACCAACAACGAACTCCACTTCTGGGACTGGAGCCGACCAGAACCTTTTGCTGTGGTCAAGACTGCCAGCGAGACCGAACGTGTCCGGTGTGGAATCAATACTGTTCTTTCTTAGTGGCCAACGTTTTTCCATAATCATGAAAACAATTAATCCTTTTTTAATTTTTTTTTGGCCAGGTTGGTGAGATTTGATCCTCTAGGTCATAATCTTTTAACAGCTATTGTGAACCCATCCAACCAGCAGGTTAGAAACAACCATTTTTTCCTGTCAGAATAGCTGTACTGTATTTTCCAGTGTGTTTTCCTTTTACAAATAAAATTTTATGAGCGTTTTACTGTGTTTCTATAGAATGATGATGACTCCGAGGTCCCCATGGACACTATGGAGATGGCTTTGTTTCGCCAACGTTCAGCTCTTTTACGCTCCCCACCTGTGCGTCGCACACCCATCCTGCACAATTTCCTGCACATATTGTCATCTCGTTCTTCTGGGGCGCAGGCTGGTGATCAATCCCGCCCTGCCCCTGAGCCCCGAGAGCCCCCCAGCATGCCCCGGTTCCAGTACCCGGTGCGGACAGAACCGGGTGACCGCTCTACCTTACAGGGATGCACGCAGCATTTGGGTTTGGGCTGCCTGTGCAGTCGCTGTGCTGCCTCGCGGAACTTATTCACACAGAATCCGACAGGCCTCCAGCCTTCAGATTCACCTCAACAGCAGACTCAGTCGAGCCCCTCTGCCTTCTCACCCGCTCCTAGCCAGACCCGCACCTCCACGGACCGACCTTCTGCTTTTAGCAGCGTGTTCAGCGGGGCTGCAGGGAACTCTGCGCATCGGGGACTCTTTCCTCTTAGGACTATTGATCCCTTGGGGTCACAAGCACCTAGTCCTCTCGAGGCCCCTGGGCGTCTCCCTGGGGCTGATTGGTCTGGGAGTCTGCTGAGCACGGGACATGAACATGGGTTAGGTGCGATTGGGGTGGAAAGCAGCGCCGGAAGGGGTGTAGTGCCCCCTCCTAGGACGAGCTCCTCTTCTATGGATCTCCTTTCCCTGCACAGGTTCCCCGATGGTTCCTCTTCATCACCCATATACACATCTGCTACAGAAGGCCGAGGCCTAGTGCTGCCTGGAACGGAGCCCAATCGGGGACGAGCCAACGACGGCACTAGTAGTGGCCATCACCCCTTCTATGACAATACCCAACGCAACAACCCCGCCTCCATACGCAATGTCCTGCAGTGCAACCTGAGCCGTTACTTTATGGAATACGAGCGCATGCAGGAGTTGGAGCGACCCGGTGGCAGCCGAGAGGTGGCGGGTGGACCGGGACCTATGCAGGAGCTGCTCAACAGTAGCATGGACACAGAACGCCCCGGGCCTTCACATAACAGCTCTTCCCACACTGGAAACACAGGCACGGCCCCTGGCCCCTCACAAAACCACCCCAATCGTTGCCGTTCCTGCCACAACCTTCTCACCTTCAACCACGACACTCAGCGCTGGGAGCGTTCCGGTCAGACCTCTTCTTCCTCTTCCTCTCAAGACGGACCATCCTGGCCGCTTTCAGTGCCTCCATTTGAGGACCCAGGTCAGAGTGCACGAGTGGAGGCCCAGGCCCCTGAGATGAGGCCCATGGCTTTGGGCGAGACCTCCTCTGGTCTACAGGACCAGCAGCCCATGGGTCTTGTGTACAATCAGGAGACGGGGCAGTGGGAAAGCGTGTACCGACAACCGACGGCAAGCGCTGCTTCTGAGGCAGCACCAGACGCCTTAAACCCGGAGGTGCCTGTTGATAATCCAGACGAGGACTCACTCAGGAGGTGAGGAAGAACAAGAACTAATTTGGGCTACTGAAGGGAGTTCACCCAAAACTGAAAGTTCTGTCTTTACCCGCAAGTTGTTCCAAATCTGTAAAACCTTGTTTTTCTCGTTTTTGGGTGAATTATCCCTTTAAGGTGTGGTCACATGAGCAAAATTTCAGTAAAATTGTGTGGGCATAAAAGGTCTTTGGCGGGTTGTGTAAAAATGCGCTTATGTATATTTTAAAGTAAAAAAGCAAATTTCAGCTCTTCAACATGGCAAATTGGCATATCAGAAATGAATCTGTTACGAAATCTGCATGGGGAAATTAATAAAACTCACAGGTCCCCGATAACAATGATTCCTATTGAATTTTCTAGATTTTGCCTACAGATATCCATGAACATCAGTAAATATTTACATTTGTCTTTCCTGTTACTTATTTATATCTCATCTTCTGCCTCAGGAGGTTGTTGGAGTCATCACTGTTTCCATTCTCTCGATATGATATGTCTGGCTCCAGAGATCATCCCATATACCCAGATCCTGCCAGGTAGCTTTTTAAAAAGACCTATATGTGTAAACTCAACGATGACTATTGGGCTTTAACTTCAGAGTTTGACTCATTTTTTTCTTCTTCCACATCTCCTTAGGCTGTCTCCGGCTGCTTACTATGCTCAGAGGATGATCCAGTATCTGTCTCGGAGAGAAAGCATACGCCAGCGTTCTTTACAGAATCGCCTACGGACGCTCTCAAACTCTCAAGCCGACAGCCAGTCCAACAACCCCTCCTCCACAGCACCAGAGGCCAGTGATGGAGACTATGAGGACATCGAGTGAGTCTGATGAAACTCATTGCATCCTCACTCACATATACATACACTTATATTACTATACAATTGCAATTACTGTTATGAAAATCCAACTTGCTTTGTTCATCCTAGTGGTTTTCAATTTTGGGTAAGTGTTTAAAATACATTTTTTTTCACTTGGTTACAGGGAGCCTGGAGACAGGACAAGACACAGAATGCCCCGCAACGCTCGAATGTCAGCTCCCTCTCTTGGACGCTTTGTCCCACGGTCGGTGTCATGCGACTATCAAAACAGTAATACTGTGAAATATTTGTACAATTTTAAAATTATTGTGGTTTTTTTGGTTAGTTTTTTTTTGTAATAATTTTAAAATGTAGTTTATACTTGTGATGGCAAAGCTGAATTTTCAGCATCATCAATCCAGTCTTCAGTGTCACATAATCCTTTTATAATTGTCTGTTAAAAATAGTTGATTAACATTTTTGTGGAAGCCATGTTTCAGGTTTCATTGACTAGGAACAGTAGTTATTTGAAATAGAAATGTCCTAAATTTTTTTTTTTTAAGGAAAAAAATCTTTACTGAACACAATCTGTTGAATGAAAAAAAAAAATATATATATATATATATAGATATATATACACACAGGATGATCTTTCTTTTTTTTTTTTTTCTTCTTTTTTTTTTTGTTGGTTTGTTGCTTTAGATATATTAATAAAGTAATTCAGATACCTGAGCTTTTTCAGAGAAAGAAAATTTTGCTATTTTGTTATTAACATTCATGTAAACATGTATTTTTATCTGAAGGAGGTTCCTGTTACCAGAGTACTTGCCTTACGCTGGACTTTTCCATGAAAGGGGTCAGTCAGGCCTGGCCACGCACTCCTCCATTAACAGAGTATTAGCAGGTACAACATGCAATTTCATTTCATGTCTTTCTTATATTGTTTCATTATAAAGCACTTTCAATATTTTTTTTCCCGTAATGTTAGAAACATGAGGTACAAGAATAGTGATTTTAAAAAACTATAAAGAATTATATAGATCTACCCATAATGCTTGTTTGCAGGTGCATCTATAGGTGATGGGCAGTCAGCTGTGGCCAGTAACATTGCCAACACCACCTATAGACTGCAGTGGTGGGATTTCACCAAGTTTGACCTTCCAGAGATCAGTAATGGTATGTTTTTCTGAGAACTACTGTTTTTTTTACCTGTTTTTGCGCACGTAATCAGCATAACATTATTTGAATAGGTAGCTTGTTTCACTTTTAAATTATTCAGAAACTACTAAATGTTAATCTTATTTCATTTTGTTTTGTTCTTGTTTTTGTCTTAGCCACTGTGAATGTACTCGTTCCTCACTGTAAGATCTACAACGATGCCAGTTGTGATATTTCAGCGGACGGGCAGCTGCTGGCCGTGTTCATTCCCAGCAGCCAGCGGGGTTTTGCAGATGAGGGCATCTTAGCCGTCTACTCCCTCGCTCCACATAACCTTGGAGAAATGCTGTACACCAAGAGATTCGGTCAGTGTTATCAAACAGTAACACTCTGAACATTCCTGTTTAGAGTTTAGAAAGAAAATGCTTTATTAGCAGAAACTTGTTTTTCGAGTTTTGCTTTTGACTTGCGTTTCAGGTCCGAACGCAATCTCGGTGAGTCTTTCACCCATGGGCTGCTATGTGATGGTAGGACTGGCCTCCAGACGGATCCTGCTCCATCCCACTACTGACCACATGGTGGCGCAAGTGTTTCGTCTACAGCAGCCACACGGAGGAGAGACCTCCATTAGAGTAAGAGCCTAACAAAATGTCACATTTGCAGGATTGTAAAATATTGTTTATTTTACAATATAAACTAGTTAGGGTGAGTTTTATTCATAGACCCAAAGCCGTAAAGAATAATACAGTACTGTGAATAAAGTGTTTTTTCTGATGTGTCTGTTTTTGATGGTTTGCTTTTTCTTGGTATTCTCTAGATGATGTTTAATGTGGTGTACCCCATGGCTCCAGACCAGAGAAGACACGTCAGTATTAATTCGGCCCGGTGGCTTCCAGAACCAGGCATGGGATTGGCCTATGGAACCAATAAGGGCGACCTGGTTATCTGCAGGCCAGTGTAAGTAAACACCCAGCTAAAACAACAGCCACCAAGTAGACCATCTGGTCCACATGCATGCTTTAGTCCTTAGCAAATTTGAATTTCCTTATCACATCGTAAAATCCAGTATTTTATGTCTTATTCATTTGCCAAATGTTTTTATCCATTCTAAATTATAGTATATTTTTTACAGGAACAAAGTATTATGCCTAAGATAACAATGGCTCCAAAACCTAAGCTGCCTTACAGTTTATTGTCTACAAAGGGAGCTGCCTTACAGTTTATTGTCTACAAAGGGAGCTGCCTACTAATTTGTTAATTCGTAGCTAAATTTTAACAGTTTGAGTTAGCATCCTATTGCTTATAGCATGAAATTCTAGTAAGAACATACATATTACATATAACTATGATTTAAAATAACTTGTGTATTTCTCTAGTCATCGGTGTCACATGATTCCTTAGAAATCATTGTATCAGGACAAATATCGCACGCGATTATCACTGACATTTAACCTCGCCTCATGATTAAACAAAGAGCACCAATGTGAGTGTGTACAACGACGCGCAAAACGGCAGACATAAAAGCAACATTAAAAAAAACCAATCGGATTAGCGCTTTTGTTCACGTGCCTGGAGCTGCTGAAGTTACAGTAAATCACGACTTGGTGGCGCTTAAGCACAAAACGGTCTTACGAAAAAGATGCATTGAGGCAAGTCTCACTGGTGTCTAAACATAAAGGGCTTTAACAAACGCGACAGCGACTACAAAAATCTTGATAAGAGGGAGTTATGGAGAAGAACTGCAGATCAAACCGGATTCGATGTGTATCGGGATATTTCTGGGTTGTTTTTTTTTTTTTTTTTTTTTTATTATTATTTATTTAAGCGCCATCTAATGTCAGGGAGTACATTTGAATGTTCACATGGCTATGAAAGTATTTATATCGACCATACATCTCATATTTAGTATTGACTAAGATTAATGTTTTCTCTGTAGGCAGCTATTACGGTTTTGCAACCTAGCAAGTGATAACGATAGTTTGTGAATTGCTTCTGTTTGGGATGTTACCAGTAACTTTTTGGCCCAGATCTTTAACCAGTACTCCACACCACCCAGCAAGATAAGCAAAACAAGTGCCACCGTGAAGCACAGTAGCCATGGAAATTGCAGATAAAACCAAACACATTTTATCAGCGCAATAAAAGCCCCATTTTTACAACCAGTAATTTCCATAAACGAGTTCCAGAGCTTATGTCAATATTGACTTGATGAGTCAAACATGCCAAAGACTCCGAGAGTTGATTCATTATCTGTCTATCACTAGTTCATCTACAACAATTGAATAGCGAAACGAATTACCGATCCTAGATCAGTGTCAGTTTTTTTTAGATACGTGGACTATATGAGGACTTTTGATAAACCACCATGTTACCTGAAGCCGTCTTTCATTAGATTACCTTCTTCATTAGTGACAGGAAACTCGGGTGTTCAACTGGAAAAAAGCAATTATTGTTTTTTAACAAGGTTACAGACCACGTTACCTCTGCGCCCCATGACTTTTGCAGCTCATCACTTTCAAGGAATTCTCCCCCAATCTGATGGGTTTATAATCAGATCACAGCCCACACGGACAGATGGAGTACGTCACAGTAATTCTATTGCTTCTTTGCAATTCAGTTGTTCAATTTAATAATTCGGTCAAGTCTGGGTGTATTATTGGTCTTAAATGCACAATCCGAGATCAGTACACAGCTTTCTGGAATACTTAATTCTGATTGGCTGTTCTACAGTCAGCTAAACTGTATAATTGATGTTTAATGACCATTTATTTATTTACATATTTGGTACTTAGCTGTGTAATAAGTGGAACAATGTACAATCAGCCAGTCATCATCACCAAACAAATCCTTTCATGGTGATAAATAACCTGATGTGATTCATACGTTGCCATTTACTTAGATGTGTAAACAAGATAACGTAGTCTAAAATATCTGTTTTGTTGACAGTGATTTCCGCAGTGATGGAGACAGTCCGTCGGATCTGAGCTCGGATTCTTTGTTTACCGTCAGCAGCAGCAGCAGCAGCAGCCGAACCCGTGGAGTGGAGCGCCCAGGGTCAGAAATGACAATCAGAATCTGAAGTCAGTTTGTCATAGTCATAGATCCAAAAATGCTTATCTGTGTTTATTTGTTACAGCACCAGCAGGTCCGGCTGGCGGTATGACAGAGACATGGGCCTTATGAATGCTATTGGCCTGCAGCCGCGTCAGGCCACCCCTTCTGTGACCTCACAGGGGACGCAGACACCAGTGGTGCGACTGCAGAATGCCGAGACGCAGACTGAGAGGGAACTTCCTTCAGCCAGCACCTTCCAGAACGCACACACATCCAGACACAGTAAGACGTTTGTATGAATGTCATTTGCATACAATTACATAAAACACTTTCTATAAAACAAGAATATACTGTAAAAAAATCTAGATAAATTATTATTTTTTTTATAATTAGTGTTGTCAAACAATTAATCATGATTAATCACATCCAAAATAGTTTTACATTTTTATATATATATATATATACACACACACACACACATACGTAAACATACACGTGTATATATTTTGAAAATATGTACATTTATTCATGTATTGTATTATATTATGTAAACAAAAGCTTATATTTTGGAGTTGATTAATCGTTTGACAGAACTAGTAATAATTTGTATTTATATGTACATCAGTGTTTTAGTGCCACGATAATTTTATTTAATTTTTTTTATCTAGATTGCGAGATTAAAGTTGTAATATTTTGACTTTATTCTTGAAGTATTACTACTATTATCTTGTAATTTCAACTTAATTCTCATAGTATTTTGACGTTTCTCAAAATATTATGACTTTAATCTCATAATCTTCATTATAACATGCAAAATTTCCCTAAATATACAGCAGGGTCCAAAAAGTAGTAAAAAATATTGTTTTTTTTGTTTGGCCACAAATTATATTATTATAATATGTTAAATAATATTTGAAATGTATTAGAATAACAATTTCAATGAAAAGTTGAACCTTTTTTTAGTATTTTGATTTTTTTGCTTACATGCACCAAAGATTTTTACCTTTTTTTAATTTACAATATTAAATGATCTTGATTTTCTTTTGTCAGCATTGAATGAATTTAATAATTTTGATTTCATTCATTTAAATAGACTGTTTTAACTGATTCAAATTGAACTGAACTTTATTAACCGTTAATTAAACGGTTAATTAAAATGAATCATTTTAGAAAACTTAATAGCCACATAATCAGATGTCTTAATTTTATACTGTTAGCAAAATAATTTTCATTATTCAATATATATTGCCCAGATGTAATGCACTAATGCTAAAAAACAAAACCTTGCAGTGAAGTGTCTTGCTCAGGGCTACAGGGATTCTAACGGATATCTATAAAGCTCCAGTTCATTTTTCTGTAACCATGTTAAGTAATATTGATTATGTCCACTCACAGCTGCAAAATGTGTTACTCTTGCAGTGGTTCACACAGCCAACACTAGCACTGAGAGGCACGCACCCCCAGAGATGACACACACACTGTCACACACACCAGTTCAGGCATCGCTTTCAGAGGGATCGCTGAATCGGACCAACTTGCCCGCCACATATCACGGTAACTGCTTTGCCTCACTCTTTCTCATCCTGTCTCTTCCTCCTTCGTCGGACATAGGTAATGGAGTGAAATTGATTGAACTGATCTCTGTGAGATCTGTGTTGTGTCCTGCTGAGGGCTTTACTCTGTTATTACTGTTTCAAGTGCTTTATTACCTGCTGTTAGCTGGACTAATTAAATCTGCGCTCTTGTTTTCTCAATTTAATGGGACCCAGTGCGCACACATGGGAAGTTAATAGATAACTTGCTAAGACCTTGTTGTTGTTGATTTTTTGTCATTAACCAAAAATCTTATATCCTGGTATAACTGCATATCACACTTACAATATAATTATTTTTTGCTGTAATTTATGGTGATAGTAGTTTGATCTTTAATGGTAGATATTTTTTTTCATCTCATTTGATAATTTTCTTTTTTAATTGTAAACTTGATGAAGGGCAGTCAAAAATATTGTTTAATAACATCACATAACTTAAAACGTCTAAATAAGTTCTTCCTTATTCTGTTTTTTGCATTGCTCCAACAAACTCATACAGAATCATATAAATAACGTGAAGCAATCTTGTAATATTTGTGCGTATATTTACAGAAATATAACAAAAAAATTCAGTTATGCTATGCTTTCTGTTTTTTTCTTAGTGGACTCCGCAGCCGAGCCCGGCCCAGGAGAAGACGCTCTGTCTCGGATCCGCCGCCTAATGGCGGAGGGAGGAATGACAGCCGTGGTCCAGCGGGAACGCAGCACTACAATGGCTTCCATGGGCGGCTTTGGAAACAACATCGTGGTCAGTCATCGGATTCACCGTGGTTCACAGACCTCTGTCAGGACAACTCAGGTGGGAAACCCAACCTCGGAAATGCCTGCTGGACTCAGTATCTCGACTCTTTTTCACACTGAACCCTTGGTAGACTCTCTAGAAGCTCCTGGGACGTCAGGGTCCAGCGGTGCCCCGTCACCATTTACAACTCGTGCTGAGGGCACGGGGGCATCTCCGATGGTTGAGACAGACTTGTTTGGTGATCGTCAAGCTGACGATATGCAGCACCACCCATCGGCGAGCGGTTTGGATATGTCCAACCGTAGCAACAACAATAACAATGACCATAGCAACAGCTACAGTGAAAGCCGGAGCCGAGATTACCCTGATGACCTGTACGGCAGATAGTCTTAAGTCTGGTTTTCACAGAGACAAACATCTCAACTGGTCAGCATGGTGCTGGAGCATTTTGTGGTGGACCCTTTGTTACACATTGAACATAGCATTTAGGGTGGAGCCACTGAACTTCCCGCCTCAGTTCTGACTCCTCCCACTCTGGCCTTATTTGGGAATGAATGAGTGCCAAGTTTTTCATGGCATCTCCTTAACCGGGAGACGCCATCCTCACTTTTTTTTATTTTTTTTCAAAACAACAGATTCTCGCTTTGGGGAAGCATCATTATTGCACTTGCGAGATGCACTTAAGTTATAATTTTTCTTCCTTTCAAGGTTGAGACATTTCATCATTCCATGCGAGAAAGGGCATCATACTTGAATCCTTCCCGTACTTCAGTACGGATTAACACGGTTGTAGTTAACCACCCTTTCAAGCTCTAGGAAAAATCATCAGCCAATAGAAGTGCCAGATGAGGCTGGGGGCGTGTCCTTATGATTCCTTTGGATCCCATAGGGTCTGTTGTCTTCAGGACATTTTGGTTTGAGGAACTGTAAAACAGGACAGACTCTTCACAGATAAACACTAACTCACACAACATCCTCTAACGGTTTTTGTGTTCATATTCAGAGATTATGCTTGACGTGATTGTTTTCTTTTCTGTGTGCGATAATGTGATTTTCAGTGGTCAAGTCATTCAGTTGATCAGTATATCAACGTCTGCTTTGATGTTCTCAGACTGGAAAGACTCGTCCGCGTGAGCGTGTGTCCTACTAAAATTCCAGATGGCGAATTTAATGATGGTTTTTAATTTGAATTTATTTATCTGTCAATTGAAATATACACTTCTGAAAGCATGTCATCTGTAATTGTCCGTCGGATAAAAAGCAGTTCGGGAACCCTCAAGCAGGTTCAGATCTCTCATATCTGCATGTGTGTCCAATTCCAGAGCTTTTGTACAAGGAGGCAGGCTGAAGCTGAATGCGACAGGCGGGGCTTGAGCAAATTAGCACGTAGGCTGTAGAACGCACATGCGCATCAAGTGAAATTTTGGTACGCTGAGCAGTTTTTAATTGGGCTTTTATACATTTGTGACCGTTAACTTGTGTGTAGGAGTCCATTCACAATTATCGTTGAAACTATTGCGATTTAACACTTTGCATTTTTACTAATCCTACTAATATAAGGTGATTTCCCAGAAATACCTTAATACTCAGAAATAAAATGTAAGAGAGTTAAAATTGTGCCAGATCATTTTCTCGCTTTGATTGCAACACTTTTTGCGCAATTTATCCATTATCACCTCAAATCAGCTGATTGGCCGACTGTTTCATACTATTCTACCAACCGCAAGAAGCCTCTCATGATGTGTAGGAGACAAATGGCAAGTGATTGCACTTAAGCGCCCTTTTCTCCTTCACCGAGAACAGCGTTACAGACAATAAACCAGACATATCTCTATCACCGATCTGGGTTATAAGCGATAATCACTCTTGAATAACACATAATAGAGTATGTATTGCGCACTGGACATTTAGGATCGAAATGGCCTGATCTGCTCAAACACTGCTGAGAGTCACTGACAACGGGCACTATCTGTATGTGTGGATGTGTTTGTCTGTGAGTGTCCTCCACTGAACCTAGAGAGTTTTATTATAAATAAATGTAGCATTGTAAATGTAGAGATGATAAACCGAGAAGAAAAAAAAACTTAAATCCATATTTCATGATGGGGTTTGGTTTTTTTATGACATATTTGCCTTGTGAGCTCTATCGTGCTTGTTTAGATTCTCGTGTACGATTGGTCAACTCTAGCGATTTTGAATTGTTGATGCATTTGCATACGCACAGGCCTTTTGTTAACGAGCATTTCTAAAAATATCTCCCTCTGCTTTTGTGTACAAGATTTTGTTATTTTAGCTGCTTAGCTTGAATTAGTAGCTTTTTTTTTTTTTTTTTTTTGTATTTAAAAAAGAAAAAAAAAAAAAAGAAGTCCCCCCAGTAGGAATGGTTTGTGTTTTATGTTTCTTGGATGTAAGGTTCTATTGGATTGTGGTCTCATCGCAAACATTGGCAGCTGAGGAATCTCTCGGAAACCACATACCCTTTGGTGTTTTTCCATGAGTTCAATGCCTTGGAGAATCTTCTCCTTACTGAACCACAAAAGCCGTTCTGATGTGCGACAAAACCAGAATAGCTTCTTCATAAGCCTTTTGACTGTTGAGTGTTTTAGTTGTTGGTAGAAATATTGGTAAATCTGAAGTCTGGTTGTGTTGACTGTCATTTCGATTATTTATTTTACCCTTTGTGTGAATGCAATGCAATCCTGATTTTTAAAAATGCTACTATGATAAGAGAGAAGGACCTTTTTATGTTGTACTCCATCAAGGACACACCTTTTCCAGATTTTTTTTTTGTTTTTTGTGTCATTTCTGAACACATGCACAGCTTATTTTTATGAAGTCGTTTCATGCAGGGCTTGTTTTAGACTTTTAGGCCTCCCGACAATTCATTTGTTCTGGCGAGAATAGCTGACGGCGACTGAAAGTGTAACATTTTAAAAACTGTAATTGTGTTCTTGTTGGATGTGTGGTTATGTGTATGCTGTCACTGCTGGATCGGTACCTTAGCTGAAGTCATAACGGTGGAAAAGAATTCAACCCTCTCTTCTGACCAGATAAGAGGGACGTGTTGTTATGGCTTACCATAAATATGTAGTTGGTTCTTTATTTAGTGCAAATGAGGATTAGGTGTTGTAAAAGAATTTTGTGGGACACCAAAGATCCTGTGGTAATGGCGATTATGAGAGTTTTAATAAAATGGGAATATGGAAATTAATTCTGTTGTTTTTACTATACAATGCATTTCACATATTTTTGCATAATATCAGTTTAAAAAAAGACAGCATTGAAGTAATGTATTCCTTTAAAGATGTGCAGTAAAAAATAAAACCTAAGAATAATGGGAATTACAAAAAGAAAACAAAAAAAACCATTGGATATTAACAAAATGAAAAATACTCTGTCATGACAATTTCCCCCAAGTTATATTTTTGTTAATATTTAGCTTTTTTTTTTTTTTTTTTTTTACAAATTTGTCAATTTTCATAGGTTAAGCAAGTTTTGTTCCAAATTCACCTGACTTTTTTTTTTTAAATAAAATAAATATAAATAAACAAGCAAACATCTGTAACAAAATATGGTCATAAAGAGATTTTAAGAAAAATAATCACATTTTCTTTTGTTTTGTTTTTTTTATGTATAATTAAGGTTCTTTCAGTTATCTCTCATATTGCATTGTTTTCATAAAATTTACTCAAGTTGTAATGTGTGATACTTAAAATATTATAATAGAATCATAATAAAATTAAAAAGATGTGAAACAGCTGTGGAGCTTCATTACAGGTCAGGTAATTAGATTCCATCCCTTATGTAACCGCTGCCTTCCTCTTTAGATGACAGGAACTGCATTAAGCATACATGCTTTAAAAAGGCAGCATGGAACTAGGAGGAATTCAGCAGTAATACAATCGTTCCACACTACTTTGATCTTCCAGTAAATTTAGTGTATTGATACAGCCTAAAGAGGTTGGATGACTTGTTCCTGGTTATGTATTTGGAAGGTGAGGATGGGTGTTACTGTTTGAGGAATTAAAAGTCCTCCCAGTCGTTCTCTCATACAGACGGAGCAGGAGATCATGGAGACTGGATCTGTTCTTTTCTCAAGGGACTTAGAGTGGTTCGTTTTTAACGGTAAGTTTGCCGAATGCATCATGTTAGGGTCATAATTTATTTGTCTGATTTTATATCTTCAATTTCATGTTCAACCAATTACAATTGTGTATTTTAGCATTTAAAGTTTGCTATATACTGTCTATAGAGTACAATTACAAGTTGTTTGCTCATATGGAAAGTTAAACACCTCTTAATTTATGATGAATTTCCGTTTTCTTGACTCAGGCTCCTCCACAAGTTCCTCCATCATGCTCAACAGTAGCATGCACAGTCCCTTGCCCGAGGAATCATACTTGGTATCGGGAAGACCACGTCGTGCATTAGGGACTTTAGGGGTTGTCGTCATCATTCTTATCACTAGCTGCATCAGCCTGCTAACAGTCCTGGGCAACGTCTTGGTTCTGCTTTCAATCACAGTCAACCGCAATCTCCGAACCATCAACAACTACTTCCTTTTTAGTCTTGCTTGTTCGGACCTTATCGTTGGTGTTTTCTCCATGAATCTCTACATTGTGTACGCCGTAAAGGGATATTGGCCTTTGGGACCGCTGATGTGCGATTTGTGGTTGGTTGTGGATTACGTAGTGAGTAACGCCTCTGTGATGAACCTCCTACTGATCTGTTTTGACCGGTATTTCTGCGTGACCCGGCCTCTGAGTTACCCGACCAAGCGTACCGCAAGGTGGGCTGGGGTGATGATTGCTGCTGCTTGGTTACAGTCTCTTCTTCTCTGGGCTCCAGCTATCCTGCTTTGGCAGGCTGGGAGGGACAGGAGCAAGGTCCCAGAAGGACAATGTTACATCCTCCTCCTCGCGAACCCTGCTGTAACCCTGGCAACCACTATCCCAGCGTTCTACATTCCTGTTGTAATAATGATGGTACTGTACACGAAAATATCCCTGGCCAGTCAGAGACGGGTTCATAAGTTGAAGCCTGAATCTGCAAATCTGCTTGATCGGTCTAAGACGAGTGAAGGAGCGTCAACCGCCAACCCTGACCTAGTGAATGACATTAAACCGGATAACTCATGCTCATTTAGACGAGATTCAAAGCTTGTTAGAATGAAACGTCTCTTTTCTGTAGAGTTCAGCAAGACTGATGACTCCTTGGATTCAAGTCCTGATGCTTCCATGGAAGAACGAGGGCTGGAAGCAGAAACCTCAAGACCAAGAACCTTGACAGAGTGTGTGGAAACTAGCAGGACAACGCAACCTCACTGTTTTCAAAACCATACTACCATTCAGGTAGAAGGTCAAGCGTCCAAAGTTGTCTCCAAGAATGCCAGACGGAAGGCTCTGAGAGAGAGGAAGGTGACAAAGACCGTCCTCGCAGTTCTTCTGGCCTTCATTGTTACTTGGACGCCTTATAGCGTTATGGTCCTGATTGGTACCTTCTGCCGTTGGTGTGTCCCTGAAATTCTGTGGATGGTGGGTTACTTTATGTGCTACGTCAACAGCACGGTAAATCCAGTGTGCTACGCACTCTGTAACGACACCTTCAAAAGGACCTTTAAACAACTGTTAATGTGCAAGTTTAGAAATTTGACATTAAAATGAGTCAGGCTTCAGGCTCTTATCAATGACTCCTGGCCAACCAATGAGGAACCCGATTCGCTCTGATGTTTTGTGACTGTGAAGCTGTTTTACTAGAGCCAAAAGTAAAAAAGTGGAGTTGGTTGAGGTATTAGTGTTTATCATGTTTCTGATAATGTGCGCATAGTGTGTTTAATTTGACGTAATTGTTTTCAAATTCTTATGGCACGGGATTCTTATTTTGTTAGCATGTTTATCAGAGCCAAAAGTGTAAATAAAGTACTTAGCTGCTCAGATTGCACGCTTTTTTTCAATGTATCGCAAAGTCAATACATTGGTTTTTTATTTTTTTTGTGAGTGTGATAGTTGCTTACTAAAGTGAGAAGTAAAAATAAACATGTTTGTTGAGTTGTTTATTCATCATGTCGCTGTAATTGCGTTTGTTCTACGAATTGTATTGAAAGTTTTTTTTTGTTTTTTTTTTGTTATTGTTACAGTTTAAGACTGTTACATTTATGCCAAATGGGAAAAACCAAACAAACTTGAGTAAATCGTAATTACGTTCTTATGGAAATTGCATTGTGTTCTATGCAATTGTGAAAACATACCACTTATTTTGTTTATAACATTACTAAAATTTCAAATGTACTACTATATTGAACAATAAATGTGTAAACTTTGTTTTTAAAAAAGCACCAGAAAGTATTATTGAAAATACACTTTCATTTATTCACAACCTGTGGAAGTAATCAGTTAGTGGTGTAAATTTGATTGTACATCCATCAAATCTAAAACATAAACATTTATAAACATAGATACTTTATATAGGCCTTTACTTCCAGGAGCGACGTTCGTTTAAGGATTCAGCTTAAGTGTTACAATGTACAGTCTTTATTCGGTTTGCTGTAATTTGCAAACACTTTCATTTAGGGGCATAATTAGGCTCTCACCAATTTTTCTCTTTAGTACAGACAATTTGTTAGACAACAGATTTGCTGCGGCCTGTTTTATACATGCAAAGTCAATTACAATTAAAAATTCGCTACAGAGACCAAATTACAACATCATAGACACATACATTTACTAATTACAAAACAAAGAAAGTGGAAATAAAAACAATAGGTAGGGCTACAGTTTTTTTTTTTCCTCTCAGCATTCACCTTTTGGAGGATTTGGGAGTGTCACATAGGAATGTACCACTGAGTGGGGAATGGGGTTGTTGGGGTGGTCTTCCAAGTTAGTTTTCCTTCCCTTTTCCTTTCTTCTTCTCGCCTCCCTTGGGTTTGGGGGTCTTTGGGGTGCAAGGTTTGGACACTTTAATGGTGGTCTGGCATTCAGCGTTGAACAGTGCCTTCTTCAATGTCCCAGACCTGCTTCTGGTTCCTGTAGTAGTGTCACATTCGGCCCAACGCCCAAACTTGTACTTGCAGTCAGCTAGAAAAAACAAAACAAGAATAAACTCGACTGAATGGCCTGTCTAAATGGATTTTAATTTGATTCACATCCAAGCATGCATTCAGTGTATTCATATACAGTAAATCTTACCGCCGAAGTCTTTCTTCCAGTTGCATGGGACTTTGCACTTGGTTTTCTTTGTCTGTTCGTTGCAGGTCGCCTCCCGAATGCCGGCGCCACAGTCGCCGCTGTTGGGCACGCATTTCCCATACTGCCATTCACTGCACTCAGCATCTGCTTTGGGCTCTTTGCCCTTTTCTGTCTCAAAATAGAAAATGATGATTAATGATATCACACCAAAAGAATGAAGTCGTTTTGATAAAAATAAGAACCTTTTTTCTTCATACTGGCTTCTGCGGTGATCATCAACACCACCAGCAGCACAAGCGCTATAGAGAATAAACTCCGCATTCTGGGAAAAAAAAAAATACAGCTGATATTAATATCGGTTAAATTATGTAAATGCACAAGCAAATCTAAATATACATCATTTTAATATTTTTTTATGTACTATTAATTAATATGTAGAATTAGCCTGTGCTTTTGTAATTTTTGTTAGTTTTTAACAATTTTATTTATATATGTTTAATATTTTAATATAGCTTTCTTTTTTTCAGTTCAAATTTTAATCATTTTAACTTGTTTCAGTGGCAACATTTCTAAATTTCTAATTTATTTCAGCTTTAATTCAATTAGCCTACCACAATTTTAAAAGATATGTTTTGGTCAATAGCAGCACCGCAGAGGACAACATCCAAGCAGGTGTCCATCAAACCACCAGCATCACATCTGTTTGTGTTTTTGCTCTCCATTATATGCTCTATGCATGGAATATTTCATATACATACACCAACATAAATACATATTATGTTGTGTTTATGCCACTCAAAAACGTACATTTCTAATAGATGTATTATATTTTGTCCCTTTGTTGTGTTCTAGGTTGCTTTAATTTGCTAAATTCATATTTTCAAACCGTTTAAGTGGAAATAGTCTGTTTGAAAGGTCTCAGAAACACCAAAATCAGGTAATAACACATCAGATATGAATGTTTTCTCTGTACCGTCTGAATTAAAGACACTGTGTACACAATGTCCTCCGCCATCCTAGCAGCTCGCTGTGTGACTCCATATAAGAGCCTCTATATTTTCCTCTTTCTCGGAATAAAAAAAGCACACAGCACTTCTCCTTTTCATTCTTTTCCTGCCTCCATTAAAACAGGCTCCTTTCACGGCGCAGCCCGCGGCACGGCTCCATTCTTCAGTCACTCATAAATGTGAAGGGCTCCTCGGGGTCGGACTTTTTGTGCGAGGAGAAACAGCGGTCGGCAGGGGTCCCCCGCCTCCCCTCCCCTCCTCTCCTCAGCCTCCACGGGGAGAGAGGCCAAGTACTCAAAGACCTTCAGCTGGGCCTTAGAGGAGCCTGATTCACTGGCTCCGAACAAAGCAGGATCTCGCCCGTTTTGCTTCCCTCTCTGAAAGGACCTGAACACAGATCCCATGCTGTGTCTTGAGGAGGAGGGGAGGGCCTCCGCTCAACTCCTTTGAATGTAGGCCTATTTGCATTGGAGGACAAAACCCGCTCTGTTGATGCAAGAGGGCATATGGGATGCTGCCTTTGATAAATGCAGAACTGGACATTTTGAAAACTTCCTCAAGGAGCACAAAGTTCACCGTCGATCGCATAACACCCCAAAGCGCAGGCTCTCTGGCATCTGAAGCTTGGCATTCTGTCGGAATTGAATCGCAAGGCCTGATGTTTCTGATTTGGAGAAGTGGGTCACCAGTTGCTGGCAGCTGGTCCCTCTTTGGCACTTAACAGAGCATCATTTCCCTGACAGCTTTAAAACGCCCTTGCACACCAAAACACAAACTCCACGACTCTTTTACAGCATGATTGCAACTATTTAAAACGACATGCTCCACCATTATTCAACTCTAATAAACAACTTCGCTATAGTGTCGCCGTTTCATTTCATTAACGATAGCTATTGGTGTCGCCGTCCAATTAAAACTAATTTTGACGCTGATATATTAAACTCCTGAAATACTCTAATATTAAAACGATTTTAAAGTCTAAAAATCGTGCTTTACGTTAAACGCGTATTGACGTTCAGCGCGTTTGTTATTATGACACGGTGCGCCCATACGCCTCCTTTCATATATCATGTCATAGATCTCATCATAAACACGCCCAAACATTATTATGAATATAAACGCATTCTATTATCGCACTAAAACGCAGATAAAAATGATAATATAAGCATATCCACATATATCTGATAAATCCGGTTAATCGCAGATATTTGCATTATTTATCACCCACTGGAAGGCTATTATTCACACGCGCAGCGTCGTGAAACGCGTCGACTGCAGTATAATAATAGGAGTTGTTGGGTTATGATGATGGTTATGATGATGATGATGATGTACTTGCCTTATTGCTGTGAATATGATGCTGTGCTGTGAGCGTGTGTCAGTTTTCAGCTCGCTCTATGATCTCTGCTGCTCTTTGTGTTTCTCCGAACTAGTTTGAGCTGGTCGCATAGCTGTGCACTTACACTCTCTCTCTCTCTCTCTCTCTCTCTCTCTCTCTCTCTCTCTCTCTCAGTCTTTCTCTGTCTCTCTCTCTCTCCACGTGATCTATCTATCTATCTATCTATTATTTTTTCTGTTGCAAAGTATATTTATACAGATGCAGATACATAAAATTGATAAATAATCTAAATTATTATTATGGAAAGATATTTCTCTTATTTAATTGATACATTTCGTGCAAATTTATCTACTTTTACATATATTTCTTATTTTTGCCACCTGTTTATACACAAATAAATAAATGTTTTTTGCAAATTATTTTGTACTTATTTTTGCAATTATTAAAAAAAAATATTGCAATTATATATACATGAAACAAATAAACCAAATAATAATAATAATGCAAAATTAGGATTATGCAAAAACATTTTTCTTTTTCAGTCATTTTTAAAAATTGTCCAAATATGTAAGTCACTTTGGATAAAAGCATCTGCTAAATGACTAAATGTAATTTTTTCAGATTTATTTTTTCCCTCTTATAATTTATTTTTTACACATTTTATATGTATATTGGTAAATAAATAAATATTGTATTTATTCTGAAACAATTATAGAGGCATGAAACAAATAAATATACAACATTATGATAAAGCAAGATGAGGAAAATACATTTATCTTGTTTAATGATTTTTTTCCTTATATTTGTCAGTTTTTATTTATACAGTTACTTATGCTTGGTGTTATAAATATTTACCATGTTCTCTAATATAATCCTTTTTTTTTCTTTTCTTTTTCTTTTGCCAATCTCTTTCCTGTTGTACAATGAATCTATTTTATTTAGTTAGCTGAATATTTTATTTGTTTCTTCCAATGTTTGATTTTATTTTTGACCCCATCTCGGAGAATATCTAAAAACATTTTGAATTATTATTGTTTTTAGTTTCTCTTCCTACATTTGATTTTTAAACTTTTTTTTTTTTACTCTGTCCATGTCTTTTTAAGCGCTTTGAATTGCCATTGTGTCTGAAATATTCTATATAAATAATCCAGTCTATCTGCATATTACATTATATCATTTCACCAATGATTCTCTGCTCAGATGAGTTTGCGTGAAATGTTTCTTTGACTTAACATACTATCTACCAAATTTAAAATAAGCTGAGGTTGAACTGAGGTTAAAGTAATTTAAAAATACATTTATGTCACTTCCCTATACGCTCCAGAAATGGAGCTAGTGCAGGAGAGAGAAAACAATAAGCTTATCTCCGAAATGATAAATGAGTCACAAATGTCAACACATCCATCACTGCCGGTAACTCATTCAGACATAAAGACCTCCTAGAGAGAGGCAGAGTTCAACATTATACACAGTTTACCACCCGGTGATCCAAGACCTGAAAAAACACCAGCGCTGTGCAATAAGGGAACGAGAGAGTAATGATGTATGCATTAACATATCAATAATCTCAGTCAATTAAACCATAATACACTCAGTAGATACTCCAGTAACAAAAACCCTGTTTTTAAAGTCTTTATTTCTTTTTTCCCCAAGTAGACAGTAACAATCCAACCCCAAGAACAAATATATGACTTCTCCTCTAACAAAATTCTTATCTACTCTTATAAATAAAGCATTATCTAAGTTCATATCACATACAAATGAAAGACCTTTATATCAGAACAGATTGTTCACACATTTTTAAAATGTTTGACAGATTATATACACGTATCATCTATTTGGAATTGCATAGCAACTCATACAAAGCACTGACAAAATACATATTCTATCATAAAGACATCTCACCACAAACACACTATGGCAATGCTGACAACATGGCGTTGTCAAATGGCTGCTTTGTAAAAAGACCAGCTTTCCTGTCTCTTTTATTATTCAAGCATTTAGTCAATTGGACACATACATAAAGTGACCTGGTTGAATACACAAGAAGTTAAACCGCAGACAATGATATAAATATATGTAAATATATGGGCAACTCTGTTACCCAGCCATTTGTCACTGAAAATGTGATTTATCATCTAAAAACTCTACCAGAAGAATTTTCTGTGTACTTAACATGCTCTTTAGAAATCCTGTAAAGAACCTAAAATCACACTGGTGCGATAAAATGTTCATTTATAAGTACAGCAGTCAGTGCAAGCGATCTATGCTAAGAGATACGATCCCATTCCTGAAGGAAACTTCATTCAATTAGGCCAACATTTATGGTCATAAAATAACCAAAGGCAAATCTATTGACTAAGAAATGATTACAGTTTATAATATATTGTGAATAGAGAAATTGATTTAATGCTAAGGTAGTAATTAATGGAATGTTTTTTACGAAATTCAAGCATTTACCACAAAGAGAGAAACTGGCCGTAAGCAACAGCTGAGGAAGCATTCTTAAATGCAGGAGGCTATGAAAACAATGTCTATCTCGAATCAGAACAAACACGTGAAGTGGAAGCCAAGCTAAAGGAAATTTCCAGTGGACTACGGTCAAATAAAATCTGCAAGACTTTTAGATATGCATTCAGAAATTCAAGCGTTAATATGTAATCAGAAGCAGCAAAAACCTCTCCCGTAAATCTCTCATGAGGTTTGTCTGGTTTTCTTTATAGTAGTCTCGTAAAAAGCCACTTTCATACATGGTGTTTCAGCCCTGAAATTCCCAGAATTTTGCACTAAGGAGCTGAGCGGTGCGGTTTTGCGTAGCCCTAAAATCAGGACGTGACATAGCAAACTCATGCATTCTGAAACATGACACAAACACTGTCTTTTTGGCATTACAATCAATATAGAGAGCAACAAACTATCTTCCGCACACATGCTGCCTCCATAGTATCTCTAACGTGTGGCCGCACCGGATAAACTGGCCATGGGAGAGGGCAGATAAGACTCTGTGGTTTGGTGATGGACGGAAAGGATGGTTCCGGAGGCCGGTCACACAGCCGTCTCATGGTCCTCCCTCTGGATCATCTGGTGGTGTTGTCGGTTTTCTAGGTATGCAGCCAACTCCATGTCTCGAGCTCTTTCTGCAAACATCTTTGGAGTTTCACCCTGCAGAATGACAGAAAGATATTTTTTAATTAATTAATTAGATTTCATTCATTGCAATAAGTTAAACTGATGCTTGCTAAAATTATTAAATAAACTCTATAATATAATATAATGATATAATGATAATGTAAGATACTGGAAAGACATTTTTTCTTAATTCTTAATTAATTTATTGTAACTCGGTGGTATAAATACAAATAAATATCTTAAACACACGTAATAGTAATTTATTATTAAAGTAACAAAACTTCTTTAAACATGTATTAAAGAAATGCTTATTTTAACATTTCAGAATCTGTGACGTCACATGGGGAATTAGTGTGCATTATTTGTCTACTAATTCAACGGCCCGGAGTCAATAATTCCGCTTATACTATGGTTGCCACATCGATCTGATGATATATTTCAAGGTATTTGGCCGGTTTTTGTACTTAAACGCTATTGTGAGTAGGATTATTTATTCCGCATCTCATCCGAAGCCTCCGTTGTTAATTCTAGAACGTCATTTTAGACCTATAACGGAGGCTAGCTTGAACTGTTGATAGCAGACTAATGCAGTTAATAGATAAGTTATTAATGTGTGTGTGTGTGTGAGAGAGAGAGAGATGTGAATTACGAGTCTGTGCATCTCTCAAAAGTGTTCGGCTAAAACAGCGTCATTGTTTTTAAGTTGATGTTAAGGATAAAGTTGTCAGAGTAAATTAGCTCTAACAACATTAGCGCCTATGTTAATGTGTGTGCGTCTCTGAGGAGAGAGAGCAGGAAAGATAGAGTACAGTGGGGCAAAAAAGTATTTAGTCAGCCACCAATTGTGCAAGTTCTCCCACTTAAAAAGATGAGAGAGGCCT
>JAUMHE010000085.1:2986393-2999246 GCA_032359235.1 Enteromius mattozi | reverse complement strand
AGACTGGCATGAAATGCTTGTCATACTCAGAGAGATACTGATTTAGGAGTAAATTGCAGTGGTCTCTTATTTTTTTCAGAGCTGTATATGTGGAAAAGTTCTTGTTCTGATCAAAGTGACTTAAACTCATGAATACGAACTTCCCAGTAGGACTTGAATGTAAGAGACTAATATGATATCCTCAAGACACCTTTAGGACTGATATCTGTCAGGTGAAATAGCTTATCTGTTGTTTTCATACAAATATTGCTTACAGCAACTTTTAGTTGTGATTAATTGAGATTACCTGAGAAGTTTTGGCAAACTTGGAGAAGCAGGTCAGGCGCTCATTAGGAGGAACTTTTGTCAAAGAAAGTAAAGGATTTAGTTACTTGCGCTCCAGAATCAGAATGAATAATGGTTTCAGCTGTATGAGTGTGTGAGAATGAGAGTGTGAGCCCATGAAGGAGGTCTGCAAAGGTGTATTTCATTCCATGCTATTCCTGAATCTATTTCCTTCGGAGACGTGATTGGTCACAGTTGAGTGACAGCAGTGCTGTATTCAGTAGTGATGGCTTTAAAACAGACTTATGTTTGGTGGATCCTGCTGTCCGTCACCCCAGGGGTCAGTCTCACAAATCAGTCGCCCGTCTTCCTGACCTCTGACCTTCCCATGGACGTGGGCCTTTGTGTCAGATCGAACTGCAGGTAGAATATAATGAGGGTGTGAGGGGAGAAAATGTCAGTGTGCTGAAGAAGATCTACTGCAGGTCAGACGAGGGATCATTGTGGTCTGAAACAGAAACAGTCACACACACTGAGGGAGAATTATTAGCTCTCTGTCAAAACCTCTCTTAAATGTTTTTCATGGTGCCACACACACACACACTGGACTGTCATCAGACGTGCTGTCGGCAATTTGCACCACCTAGAAATGGATGACATTTACAGGAACCGAAATAGCAGGTGTGTACAGTACCAGGGCTCCCTTACTGTAAGTTAAATGTGAAATAAATCATTCAGTTTGCAAATAGAAGGGTTTTGTGATCCTGATTTGTGGAGGTGTTCAGGAAATGACCAATTTATTTATTTACTTTTGAGAAGTGCTTTGTCTGAAATGATTAGTTTTGTGTTTGTTTATGTAGTTTTGTTTGGAAAGACGAAAGCTGATGCTTTTCTAAGTAGTCAAACTTGTCATTTTTGTCTTGCAGATGGTAAATATCTGATAGACTTGCCCTGAAGAAGAAACCTGAGCCATAGATCAGAATATCATAAAAAGTTTGATGTACACTTGAAGCATTAAGCAACCATCCAAAATTGTACCACATTTAGCAAGGTAAGCTTTCACATTTTCTTTAGAGATGGTAAAAAACGAATTATTATTTACTGCTCACGCAGTAACATCAAAGTGTTTTAAAGAAGAGTCACAGTTTTAAAGAAACATAGTTTACCCACAGACATTGGCAAACATATATCTAGAGTGCATAAATTAAAAATGAAGGCTTTACCTCATGTCTTAAATTATATTTTTATTCGCTTTAAATGTCAGCTTTAGCATGCATTTAACAAATAATGTCTTTCATATTCAGTAATTTCAAGTTGTACTCTCAAGAATAAGCCTGCAGCTATTAAATTCAGTGATCAGCTGCACGCTGTGTTTTTGCTGTTCATTTTTAGAAAGAACACATCAGTCTCATTAAATGTTTGTTCACCATTTAGAAAAGTTTCACTGGAAGTTTTATGCCATTCTCATCCTTAACTTTTTATATTAGTCTGTACGTGCGTATTTATTGAGCTTAGGGCGGGTTGCTTCTGATTGTCTTGATGAGAGACGGGAGGATTTCTGGGTAAATACTGAGTGTTTAAAAGCTCACAGAAAACGTGGTGTATTTGCTTTCGTTTTTTTCACATCACGCAAGAACTTTTATTATATTGTCTGGAACATTGACTTCCAGAATAAACACCAGCTATAAGTGTAGCTAAAGTTGCTATCAATTTTTAAAAAATCTGATTGATCAAATGACAAGATTTAATAGACTTTGTATGCACCAAATGCTCATGAGCTTGCGAGGTGCAGTTCATTAAGTAAACATCGACATCAACTATGTTTACTACCCATAATTAGTTGTGAAACAATGTTATTATCTCTTATCCATCCTAGGCTCATAGATGTGCATTTAATTAAGGAGTACTCGAGCTGAATGGGTGCAACATTCAACTATATTTATTCCTCACAGCACTGGAAAACATTTAGGTTTCTCTCATATAAATTGTTCATGTGAACAATAAAAAAAAACAAATGGTTAAGAAAGTAATATAATCAACAAAATTTCCTTTTAGATTAGGGATGTTAAAACAGCTGTTCTTTAAAGAGACATTTAATTGGGTTTTGTCATTTTAACACAAGAGAGTCTTGGGGCAAGTTCCTTGACAACATTCCAATGATTGGCACTATATTTAGAATTAACCAGAACAAAACTGATTTATTTATACACTCATCACATCAGGGCTTTAGTAGAAAATGACTGCATGAACCATGAGCAGAATATCAGAGTTTCATTATGGAAGACTTGGAAATATTCATGAATTTAAAAATTGTGATTTCGAGGCCTAATGGAAATAAATAAGTGTCATTTTAGGACTTACAATAACTTATTTTGTTCTGCTCATATCTAAAACATATTATATATATATATAGTTTATTTTATTTTTTCCCAAAACATATATAAGTACATAGTTCAAAAGAGATACAAAAGCATTTTCAGTATTTTTGCATTAAAAATCAGCCACTTGCTGGATAAAAGAAGTAGGTTTTCCCCTCATTGTAGTTTATGTCACTGTGAATTCAAATTTAATTTTATGCCTCTGCTTTTGACGTGACCTTTTATGACCTAACCTGCTGTCCAATAGCTTTAGATTATTAAGGCCAATCAGATGCCTTCCCTGACACATGCTCAGTGGTGCTGACAGGTGGAGTAGATTGTCGTCTGAGAATGGCCCTGTTTCGATTGGATTATGAGCTGAGTGTGCTTGTGACTGATTGGATTAAAGCGAGCACTTAAAGTTGATTGGGTTACAGTGATGGATGACCTCAAATGTTGACAGCACCTATCTCTGCTTCAGGCACACAGTATTCCAGCTATGTGTATCATGCATTGAGAAGATATTATACTTCAGACTTGTTCAGACTTCAGGTGGCTTGTCTGATGTGATATATTGAGGGACAGCTCTTCTTTGCTGAATGTAGACGACAGTATATTTCATGGAAATGAGATTCTGGTTGTCCCCCTCCCTCCGTCGCTTACACACACACTCCTACAAAGGTCAGCCGTGTCCCTGCAGTTTAGAGCAGTATTGGGTGCTGCATGATCTCAGGATCAAATCCATATTAATAGCTGTGAGGTGGTGCAGTACATTAGCCTGCGGACATTAGCCTGAGAATGATATGAGAGTTCAGTGTGTGTGTGTGTGTGTGCGTGAAGGTGCTGGGAGCGAGCTGAACTTAAATAGTGCACAGTAAAATAGACAGTCTGAGTTTCATGACTAGATATCCAACAATGTTGTTGTTGTTTAAACAGACATAATATATATATACATATATATATATGTATGTAGTATCTCGTTGAACAAGTATCTCGTTCAAGCATCCCTCCTTCTCCCCTTCTTTGCCTCGATCGCACTATCCTAACGGGGGGTACGCGGGGTTTGCCGGACACGAGCTCTACCCTCGCTAGGGTTCATACTACCAGGGCTCGGGGTCCGCCGGGCTCCCGGCTCGCCCACAGGACATCACGCCAAACATGCTATTACTATTACTATGATGAGGAAGTGCGAACAACTGAAATAATTGTTATGAATCATACCAGAAAATGAATCTGTGAGCACAGTTGTTTAATGATAATGATGCTGTTTTATTCTTTAGAAATATACAAGATTAATATTATCTAGAGAGCTACCAGAAATATATTGGACCTGATATTTAAAAACCGAGAACTGATCAAGTATACAGAGCCAAAGCAGACATAGTGATCAAAAAAAAAAAAAACTGAACTTGAAGAAAGGAATTATATTTAAATAATTTTGCATTCACTCCCAAAACATCTGAAACTTTGCAACTGATCAGAAAAATTTGCGTTTACCTGCAAAACTTAACTTTTACCAGTCAGTGAACTCAAAAGGGAATGCTAATGATTATCTAATAATTTCCATTCTTATGCTCTTTCAGGGGCTCCATAAAATATAAATCATGTTATTATGCATAATGCAGAATTGAAGAATTGGCTGAAATATGAAGGTGTCACACTCAATAGGAAGTTGAATTGGAGTTTAAACCGAAGTGACAGGAAGAAGAATTTAATTATTTGCAGTTCAATAATCCTTGGCTTTCTGGTAAATTAAGTGCTTTCAGCTGGCAGCCATATTTTCCTATTAAAAATTAAACTTATTGGGCTTATTCGAATTTCTGCTTCCATAAATTCCAATTTAATGTTTGGTGTCTGTTTGCAATGTGGATTCAAATTCAGTTCAAATTAAGAAACCGAATTGGAAAGCATCCTCAGTCAACTCATAAAGGCAAGAAACTACTATTTAAAAATGTAAATATGTGGGGAAAAAGCAAATCAAACCAATTGACAAAACAATTAATCTTTATTAAAATACTATTTCTAGTTCAAAATTGAAGGTTTAATAGAATGGGTTGCTTTGTCGATTCTTTGTAGTTATTTATTAAAAACACCAGCAATTTCTGATTGAAAATTATTTCTACGCCACAAGCAGGTCAGATTTCACCTCAAACATTTCTCATTAAACTTTCCAAATTACCTGAGTTACCCTATACACATTCATTTAATCACTGAGTTCTCTTACTTTTTGTCTATATTTATTTCTCCCTGAGGGATTTTAGCATAAATGTCTGAGACACAATTGATGCCTAATTTAGAGCTCCAATAAGTCTCTGGAGCTATGAAAGAGCAAACTCTGAGCAATAAAATCTACTCTGGGCTAATAACGTTGATTACTGATAAAATATGCTGTTCAATGATTCATGAAAGCGCGGGCGAGCAACAAACTAAACAGGTTTAAAATTGAATGTGAATAAACAAAACTCAATAAACTAATTAAAATATTAGGGCATGAGTGAACAAACACATTTATCAAGCAATTTCAATGAATAGCTAAGATGCGTGTGTGAGAGCGAGAGAGAGACTCTTGAAAACACTTCTCCACAGATGCCTGGACAGACTGACAAGTTAAACAGGGTTAAATTTCTCTGTGCTTTGTCAGTCTGTTCTCAGATTAAAATCAACTGATTGTGTGGAAAAGAGGTGCAATAATCCACACCAGCATCTTTCCAACTGACTTGGCATCTGTGCTGTTGTTGTTGATTGAAACCCCTCCATCTTCTTCTTCTTCACGAACAGAAGCAAGAAAAGCAGGTCAAAATTTAAATAGCTCAAAATAGAACATCTGGCTGGGGCTCTGTCGCTCAGCTGCGTGTAATGAAATATGGAAATGGGGGGGTTACTCTTCAAAGAGCGCCCGAGCCCCTCCGCGGCACACAGCCCCATCATGGGCTCGTGGCAGCCCCACCTCCCCGTCCGTGTTGCGGCGTGCCGGGCGTCCAGGTGCCTCTGTGCTGGCACCGCCAGATCGTTAGTGCCTCCAGGCTGGCAGAGCCGGCAGCTGGCATCATTAAACTTCAAACTGAGCGCCTCAGTCATGGGGTACTGCAGTGCCAAACCCAGACCACCCGTTTGGCCAGTGCTGCCAGCCACTGATTAGCGTCATGCTATAGCAGTCCCATCCCGCCAGCGCTCACCTGAAACAAACTTTGTTAACATAATTCAATACCTGTTCAAGTGGCCTGATCGTATTTCATATATCTATGACCATCTCTGTTTCACTCACTCTCTCCATTCAATATTATAAGGATAGTTCAGTCAAAATGAAATCTCTGTCATGATATTTCCAAACCTGTAGGACTTATTTTCGTCTGTGGAAAATAAAATAAGTCAGTGCTGTTCTGTACATACAGTGGAAATCAATGATTAACAAAACTGTTTGGTTATCAACACTCTTTAAAATATCTTATTTTGTTTCCTGAAGAAATCGAATGACACAAGGGTGAGTAAATGTTGACAGAATTTATTTTTGAATGAATCACTTCTTTAAGAGTTCTATTTGACACTATAGATTTTTCTACAAATGTTTCTACTTTTAATTCCAAATTTTCAGATCATATACAAAAAGTGGTGCATACAACTTGCGCACTGCACTGTAAAAAAAAAAAAAAATCTGTAAAATTTACAGTAAAAAAAATGGCAGCTGTGGTTGCCAGAATAAAACCGTGAAAAATACAGTATCAATATTTTTTGTTTTAAATTTACAGTTAAATACCGTAATTTAATAAAATTTAATAAACCGCAATAACTGATATAATGTTAATATACCAACCTATTAAAGTAGTGAAATCTATTTTGTACTTTTGAAACACACTGATAACTACAAAATGCAGGTGGTGATGAGAAAGTCACATGATGAACCAAAGCTCATCACAAGTAGCTTTTAAATAGTAACATATATAGAAGGTGCTCAGTGTCATTCACACAAACACTAAACACCATCATGGTAAGAATTATTAAACTGAAATGTGCAATAAACATTAATTTAACAACATTACATGTAACATACAACCCTAATAGACATAACTGATACAAAAAAACTAAGAAGAAACATAGTTATTTCAAATAAAAAACATCAAATTCAAACAAAATTTAAAATGCAATGCAGGGAATTCTGACAATGTCAGTTTACGGTGTTTCCCAGTACATTTAACAGGAATTTACCATTAACCATTTAATGGGTTTTTACTGTAGCATTTTCAGTTTTTTACCGTTAAAATCACGGAATTTTTTTACAATGTACGTTTCAAGTCTTTTTATGCAGTGCTGATAGTCTTCCCTTCTAGAAAGCTGTTAACATCCATTAAAAATGGATCAAATCTGTGACTTGAACTCGAGAACTAAATCAGTCTGATTCTTGAACGAATCATTCAGACCGGTTTTATGAACATGCCTACTCAGTGGAAAGATTAGACTTACGTTCATGAATTGGACATCATTAATTTTCCCTTCACGGATGCCAAGATGTTTTGACTTTGTCTGCGTTCAAAGCTACTTTGAACCAGACTTCAGAAGACCCATAATATACAGCATACAAGAAACATTTTATGATACTTTTAAGAGTTCAAGCAGAACATGTTTCATTTACTGCACTGCTTTACTGTCGTTTTTCTATGTAAATATGTGTTTAGCTGTTGCCCTTGTGTCTTTCATGACAGGTTGCTCTAAAAACACTGTTGAAAGATGTTCTACTTTTAAAGGGCTTCTGTTTGAATGGCCTCATGTGTTTTACTTGGTTCCTACGTTCCTCATTTACTATCTTACTGAAAACAGTGACCAGAATATTCTCCAAAACTGCACCTTTTGTGTTCCACAGACGAAATAAAGTCACACAAGTTTGAAAAAATGTGAAGTTGAGTAAATGATGACTCAGCTGTAAATTTTTTTGGTTGAACTCATCTTAACTTGTATGATCCTCATGCTTTTCCTGCTCTTTCCGCATCCCTCTCCTCTCTCTGTGCTGGCTGGCGCTCACGCTGACTTCATAGTTACTCCCTGAGCGTGTAATTAAGTCGTGAATGATAACGGTTCAATTATTTGCCCAAACGTGTCTCTATGGATTCATTACACACTCACTGATGAGTCCCCTGACTCATTCCACAGAGAGGAAAGCAGAAAGAAAAAGAGATGACGATCCTGACAACGTGTCTTTGCAGGCTTTGTAATTATGGCATAATTTGCTTTTTCGAAATCAGATAGGTGTGATATTTGTTGTCTGAGAATGGTGTGTCAATAGGATGACTGAACTATTGACATTTAAAATTAAAGGTTGAGGACTAGAAACTTTATTAAATGTATTTCCCAAAGCATTAACAAAAAGCGTAATACAACTGCAAAATTGTACATTTACCAAATTGATCCTTTACTCTAACTAAAAATTAGTGCCGTTAAAGCAATTAATCATCCAAAATAAAAGTGTTTGTTTACACAATATATGTGTGTATACTATGTATATTTATTATGTAAATACAGAAACATGCATGTGTATTTTTAAGAAAATGTTGTTTATATATTAATATATATGGAAATATTTTTACAGTACTCCATACTGTATGTTTGTGTATTTATATATATATATATATATATATATATATACATATATATAAATATACACAGTAAACATACATATATTATGTAAACTAAAGCTTTTATTTTGGATGAGATTAATCGCAATTAATTGTTTGACAGCGCTACTAAAATATATCCACCTTATTCTTTCCATAATCTGCAAAAGCCATGACTATTTGGATATTTTATGGTTCTGGATTCCTTTCTTATCCGTGACCATCTATTTTTAGCTGTTTTGCTGCTTAATATTGCAAATTGGTGTGTCTTACAATATTGTTTTAACCTATGAACTTTTATATGAACACTGCAAATAGTTCTCTGTTATTCTTCTGGTTATAGCGGCTAATGAACTGAAAGTCTTGAACACAGTCTTACTTCCGCATTGAAGTATAAGGTGGCAAAAAATTCATATTAATAAAAATTTAAAGATTAATAGACAAATGAAACCTATAACAAGCACATATTCATGTGTCCATAAAGTTATGGTCTTGCGGTGTAAGTTCACTGCGGTGTTCAAATCTATACATAGTTGGAAACAAAGAACCCCTGAAAATGCATTTTCAAGTCTAGATTTTACAGGATTAATTTTGCCGTGTGGTACGTGAAAGCCTGGTCTCCAACTGTTTCTCTGGACCCCTGGGAAGAAGTCTGTTGCTGACCTCCCATCATGCCTTGCAATGCCTCTGACTGTTGTCATGGTGATATGGCCCTACTGCCGGGGCCAGTGGTCATTCTGAGTCTTGCAGGCTGTCATTTTGCACAGCGGGAGACTTCGAGCAGCCTGAATCAGTCCATGCTCGAGAATTGTGAGTCCATTTTATCCAAAATGGCTGACTATCTGGTTTTATCGTCATAAAGGGGTTGAGGGTATTCTGCTTTTGGCTGCAAACCCACAGCGCTTATGAAGAAAGTGTCTACTGTTGCAGCCAGGGCTGCAGTATGTCTATTTTATGGGAAGGGTGAGGATTGCTTAATGTGCCATTGTGGATCCGGCGGGAGCCGTGTTGACGGACGCGAGGCGAAACAATGCAGTTTTGTGGCTGTTGCGGAAGATCGCCCCTTAGTCATAACTCAGCCGTACTGGTAACGAGTGCGCGCTTGCGAACACGTGCACGTAAAAACTGGAACAGAGCTGAAATGAGAGACTTCCTGACAGGAAATGAGACAGATGTAGGTCTCATGGACCCTTTAGAGATGCCTAGTAATTTATTTATTTATTTTCATGTTTATTAAGGGCTTTATATTGCCTCCTGTGTCTACGCTTGTTTTCTCTTGACAGAGGCAGCAGTCATTGATGTTCATTTGGCTGCTGTTGAACACCCTCCCTCACACTCGTGGTGGTAGTCGACATGAACGAGATTGGTTCAAATTAACATGCGGTACAGTTTGCACTAAGTTCAACAAATTAACATCATTAGGTCCTCTAGGACACATCCATGCTCATGGCTTAGAGTCATTTACTGGAATTGTGATCAGTCACCCACAGGATGAGCGATACAGGAAACATCTCATCAACTTGTAGAGGGTGTAGGCCGTACTGCAGTGTAAAACACACACACACAGATTAACCCCAGGAGAGCACAGACATTAGATACATTGACCGTTGTCTTTTTTAACATATATTAATACACAGAAAAGAGCAAAAACACATTCTGAAATGTAAGGTTTTGTTCAGTTGTTGCTCTTTCAGCTCCAATAGATTATTGGAGTTTCTTTTTTTTAGATTTATTTAGGTGTCAACCTTGCCACAGATGTTTTAAATTCCAAGATATTGGCAATACACACAATAGTCTGGAACAAAACAGATATAGTAAAAACAATGGAAAAGTATCTAAAGTAACCTATATGCTATATTTTAAATATTTTTTTAATAAGTTTAAGTTTTTTACTCAGCAAAGGTTACATTAAATTGATCAAAAGTGTCATTTTGTTTTAAATAGATGCTGTTCTTATAAACCTTCTTATAAATTGAATTTAAATTGAATTTTTTTTATGATATATATGTTCCACAAAATATTAGGGAGCACTGTTTTCAACATTAAAATTAATAGACTGGAGTAATGGCAACTTCACTATTACAAGAAGAATTTACATCTCAGAATATATTAAAATAGAAAAGTTTTTTTGTTTTGTAGTTTTGCTCAAATAAGTGCAGCCTTAGTGAGAATTTCAAACATGAACGTCGATACAGTAGCTCTGAAAATTTGGTTTTGGAAGAATTTAATGATAAATATTTTACATTGAGTAATAGTTTACACTGAAATCTCAGTTTGGACTTTTGTACCTTGAGAAATCTCTTGAGAAGTTTGAGAGAAGACAAATGTGTATTTTTCTTTAGAGAAGCAGGAAACTTAGGAAACGTAAGCAAAAATCACAATTACCTCAGCTTTTAATATCTATAAAAAATTATTCAGATATTACAGAGATGATTTCAGAGATTAGACAATCATCATTTTAATTTGTGGTTGAACTAATCCTTTGAAGAGTCCCTTTATCTGTAATTTCCATTGACCATTGGGTTTGACTTTTCTATTTTAAGACTGTTTCGATTTCAAGGATTTCCCATCCTAATGCTATTTGTGACTACAAATCAATTTTCCGCCTCTTAATTGCTCACGTGAGGATCTCTGTTGTCATTCATTCGGTCTTGACCCTCTCTGTAAGCAGTTAACCTGTGCTACTGTGAAGAGTCCAAATGAGCAGGCCAGAATGGACCGCAGGGACAGACCGTGGGGAGGAGCGGTGAGAATACATCAGAACCTCTGGACTCCATCTGTCACCATGGAGACAGCAGAGAGGGTGGGGGATGTGGGATGCGCAGGAGACAGGTGGACCCACCCCACCAGCTGCCGTGACATCAAACACCTGTGCTGATGCTCTGGACAAACTTTTTTCTTCTCTTCCTGCAGCTTCATCAGTCCTTGAGGTCTGCAGTGTTTGTGTTTAATTTGTTTCTTGTGTTTAATTAGTTTCTGTATGGTATATATATATATATATATATATATATATCCATCGTTTATTCTTCTGTTCCACTGTGTTTCTGGTGTCAGAGTTCATGGGATTTTTCGTTTCCCATTGGATTGCATTCAATGGTAGCATCCATAGAGGGCGCTATTACACTGAGCGGGGAGTGTTCAAAGCCTCCAGTGGGACACTGAGACGTGTTGCTACTTCCAGCATCTTTTGCAGGGTTGTGGGGTGTAATGCATTATTATTCTTGACTGGTCCTCACAGGAATCAAAGCGCAAGGCCTTTTATATTTTTATACACTACCACCCCCTCAGTCACCACGTTGGAACCAGACCTGGCCTCGCAATTGCCGCTGACCCATAGAGAAAGACAGAAAGAGAGAGAGGGATAGAGAGAGGCAGAAGGAGAGAAAGCCCACATTACCGATTCCAATGCACAGGCTTTTTCCATTTAGTTGCAAATTGATACAAGGACTGGAAGAGAATTTTAAAAAACAGGCAATCACCCGTGCTTGATTAGTCTTTGTGTTGCCAATTATCCATTACAATCTTGCTTCTGTGTTGCAAACAGTCATCATAGGCTTGACTGCTTCATTCCCTTGTAGAAATACGGTGTGTACGGTGGCACGACCATGTTTCTGGATGAAGTTATTAGAGATAATAAGTCAAATTAGTGGCACTTCTTGACTCCACACTGAACATTTTGCACATTTATTAATTTATTCATTCTCAGGAACTCCTAATTAGTTCCTAAAACTTTAAAAAAGTCTTAAAGATTCTCAGGTCATGTTAAGTTTTTTTTTACTTATTTGCACAGCTTTAATAAATAGTTCACCCAAAAATGAAAGTTTGCTGATAGTTTACTCACCATCCAAGATGTACATGAGTTTGTTTCTTGATTGGAACAGATTTGGAGAACTTTAACATTACATCACCTGTGCAGTGAATGGGTGCCGTCAGAATGAGAGTCCAAACGGCTGACAAAAACATCACAATAATCCACAAGCAATCCTAATGAAGTCAACCGGTAAATAAACATCTTGCGAAGTGAAAAGCTGCATGTTTGTAATGAACAAACAAATGCTTAAGATGTTTTAACTTCAACCTGTTGCTGTAGCCGTTATTTTCAGCTAAAATTAGTTCTCTGTCCATAATATTGCTTTCTGTATTGAAAAAGTTGTTTTGTCATGAATCAGGAGAGGAATATCATAAATCAAACACCAATATGTCAGTGTTTTGATGTTAGAGGACAACAGGGGATGGATGTTTCACTGGAGGAAGTGTTATTATGGATTATGCGCTCATATTTTGGCGGTTTAAAATTAAAAGGCCATAATGATGAATTTATGTATTACAAAGCTGCAGGTTTTCACTTTCACCAGAGTCATGTGGATTACTTGTGGATTATTGTGATGTTTTTAATCAGATGTTTGGACTTTTTTTCTGACGGCACCCATTTACTGCAGGGGACCTTTGTTGAGCAAGTGATGCAATGCTAAATTTCCCTAAAGTAGATGTTTTGCAAATAACATCATTTCGAGAGGATCGCTGAACGAGTAATCATACACGGCTGGCAGCTTGTTCCCTAATCAACCCTCGTTTCCTCACGTCCAATCAAAACACTTCCCCCCTCACTATAAATTCTCCCAGCATTCC
>JAUMHE010000085.1:2968974-2986293 GCA_032359235.1 Enteromius mattozi | reverse complement strand
TGGTGTGCCTGGAGGAGAGTAGATGTGTGATGTGTAAGTTTGTATTAACATGATTGTTCTGCATCTATAAGAAGAAATCAATTATGTTATACATACCACAGTATTCGGATGTCTCCCTGTTTATCAGTAGGTTCTCCAGTTTGACGTCACGGTGGAGCACTCCACGGAGGTGGCAGGTGTTTGCGGCGTTGGCCACCTGCCGCATGATCTGCCTTGTTGTTTCTTCACTGATGCTTCCACCGTGATGCCTGATGAACTCTACTAGATCCTCACAGGGAGAGGGACATTCGAACCATGATGAAGTGGTCAGGGTGGTCCGTCCAGTCCAGAAGCCTGATTGTTTCTGGCACTCTGGAACCTTTATTTGCCAGGATGGTGAGGGCGATTTCCTTCGGAAGGGGGTTTGGATGATCGGGCTAGAAGACAGACAGTTCTTATGATGGGTAGATGAATGTGCTTTCCCAAATAGATATTGTGTTAATGTTAATGAGACATTTTATATTGTTTATATAGTGCGATGTACTTACAACAGATATACATTCCATATGCTGGGTCTTTGTGACAAATTTCAAAGCCACCTGATGAACAACAAAATAACTTAAGATACTTTGAAAGTACAGGATGAGGCTGAGACAGGACAAACATTTACTGTTTTAATAATATCAACTTACTTTAAGATCATCATCCAAACGTCTCCCTTCATACACCACACCGAATCCACCTTTCCCCAGCTGATCACCAGTGGTGTATCGGCTGAAGATGTACTCTAATAAAAGACAAAATAACATGAAAATTCAAACATTGAGAAAAGTGTCTTGTGCAATATATTTAATCCAATTATCTATATGAGTGGTTAAATCTAAAACGTCGTTCATTTTAAAGTAATTACTAATTTTAATGACCAAATAATAAATATTTATAGTTTTAACATATATTAGTACAATAAGAAATAACAGTAATGTTTTTATCAAGTCATGGAATAAAAATCTAATCATGGCCTTAACGTGGATTTTGTTATAGTATGAGCTGATGCATATTTTTGTGTTTGATGGTGCTGGTTATTATATGATCAAAGTAGAGCTGTATTAAAATAAATGTTCTTATAGCATGCTTGTGTCATGCTTGTGTCCTGTACCATCACTGCTTCTCCCCCCCGGAGGAAGGCGCGAGTTAAGAAAAGGTGGAGAAGGAGTGAAGGAGGGATGCACGAAAGGCGAGAAGCGGAAGAAGAGGAAACGGGGTTATTTATAGTAGGCGGAAAGGAACTGATTGGGCAGGTGTCACGAGGGATTGATTAGATAATGCGGGGCCAGCCGTGATCAATTCGTCCAGCTTCCTCCCGAAACTCGTTTATTAGCATAAACATCACATTGTTTATTTCTCCAGTAGAGGGCGACTAATCAACGTGTAAAATTTACAGATTTGACTGCAGTTTGTTGGAATCTGAAAATGTTTAACTGAAATCTTCTCTTTCAGTCTATTTATTTACTTATTTTTATGTTATTTATTCATGTTTTTGTTTTTGTTTTTTTCAGCACATCAAATTAAACCAAATTAAAATGAGAATGTTGCTTTGGTTATTAAAACAGATATTTTTTATTTCCTTCTTTTTTGTGCATTTGTTTTATAATATCCCTGGAACAGACTTAATTAGTTAGTTCACATCTGAGAACTTTTTTGTCCCCAGACCGAGATTGCTTGACACAGTTAGTACTGTTCCTGAAGACTGAGCTATTTCCTCTTTATAAAATCTAATACTAAATGCTATAGTCCTTAATATTATATAATAGCAACAAAAAAGGAACATTTAAGGAACACTTTGAGATAAAAGTATCAGTGAGTGAGCCATTTAATTAATCTGAGGTCTGTGCAAAAGGTTAGGCTTATTGGTCCAAAAACAGACCATATTTTCTTTAAACTATTTCTTGCTTTGGGGTTGTGAAATATGACCAGCTTTTGTCAGACTCATTTGTAAATATGATTCCAGTGTGTTTCTTTGTGGTATTGATTGCAGTCTATAATAGCACGTAAACTGCATTCACTGACAGTTTATAGTTCTCAGGTTAATCATTAAAACTTATCTAAGCTGTTATAGAAGAATTTATGATTGTGCATGATTATGTGAAAGGGCAGCAGTCCACTGCAACGTCACAAACACAAATAAATAGTTGGTATAGTAACTGTCTCATTATACAGGCAACAAATTATCAGCAATTTCAGTGTTAAAATGCTTTCTCTTATCCCTGGGTAATATACAGTCAACTATAAGCAAATCAGGAGGTTAATTTAGCAAAACAAACAAACAAACATTGTTTGCAGTTCTGCTTGGTGACAGAATAAATCACACCGGTTTTAGTAATTATTATTTTTTTATTTCTATGTTTACAGTAAATTGATTTCTACAACGAATAGATTGTATACAAAAAATATTGAAATTTACTATTAATAAAAAGTGTTTTTGTACACAGCATTAGTCAACAAGAAATGCAGTTCTTAACCTATTTAACTTTCATAATCTGATGTATTTCTGAGCAATATTTAAAAAAAATTAGATTTACTTTTTTTTCTTTTTAAAAACAATGTGCGCTGATGAATTGTTCACAACAAAAATGAGAACATATATTTAGAAAGAAAACAGGGTCAATTTTGATTTCAGGTTGACCTTTTATGCTAGAAAGTGAAAATTATATTCATTTTGTTTACCATATTTACATGCCTATTAACAGTAAGGAATAGGGCTGGGTATCAAGTTCAATACTTTTTAGGCACCGACCTAATTGCCTCGATACCATCGAGTATCAAAAACATCTTTAATACCAGCCTAGCAGATGTGTAAACTGAAAACTATTTGAACTTTACTAAAAATATTTACACTGTTTTATTGTATTACATTTTGTTACTTTGTGCAGTTGCAGTCTTTGAGTCTGTATCAACGTCAACAAGTTGAAAAATTGAGATGGAAAATTTAAGTACCGATATTGAAGTCAAGATCGATATCGGTTATCGGTATGGAATATTTTTTAAATGATACCTCAAAAGGAATATGACAAAGAAAAACATTTGTAAAAACTTTAGAACACATAAATTAATCTTTTAAAGTTCCTACTGAACTAAAGTGTCTAACATTTAGCTCAACTTAAGTCCTTTTGTTTTGCACTGGAGAAACAATCTACAAATCTAATGTCAGTCCTTCCTCATCATCAGAATCCTCATCAAAAAAGGTACTGTTTAGGAACAATATCAAAGTCAAGAAATCACTATTCCAGACCAAATAACGCTTGTCATGTTTTCTACTGATGGCTGAAGGTCTGGTTATTTGAGACTAAGGTATCGGTATCGGTATCTGTTATGGGATATCGGCTAAAATGGGACATTTTTTTAAACAATAACAAGCCCTAGTAAGGAATATGACAAAGGAAAACATTTGTAAAAACTTAAAATAGAACACATAAATTAATCTTTTACTAAAGTGTCTAACATTTAGCTCAACTTAAGTCCTTGTGCTTTGCATTGGAGAAACAATCTACAAATCTGATGTCAGTCCTTCCTCATCATCAGAATCCATGTCATGCCTGTTTTCACCCTCGCTGTCATAATCTTCCTCGTGGTCTCCGTCCGCTTCACCGGTGTCGGGAATGATCACCACTTCCTCTTTGGTGTTGGGGTCGATATCTTGCTTGAACCAAACCGCTTTGTAGCCCTCCTCATTGCGCCGCTCTTTGGTCAGGATTGGTTTGACTTCCTTCTCGCTGTCAATGGTGTCTGCCAGGCTGCTGGTGTCGGGTGGAGGGCTGCTGGTGGTCTGGAGAAAAGCGCTGGGGGTCGTCATCTTCTGCGCTGAATCGCGTCTCTGCTGCGGCTTGAGTCCGGACTCCAGTTTGTTCTCCAGGTCTGCAGCTAACTTGCTGTTCATGCTCCCAGAATCATCATCGTGCTGGAAGCCCTCATTGCTGAACTGCACACCCTCTTTAGGACCACCTGAGCCTCCACCGAGCTGCAGAGAGAAAGAAATTCTCAGAAATATTGTCTAGATGTAGAAAGCATTAACATTAACGGAATAGTTCACCTGAAGTAATTGTTTGAATGACCAATTACCTGATAATTTGATTCAGTATCAATACATCAAATTCAATGTAACCATTCACTGTATATAAGAAGGGTTTTTACGAATGTTTCAAATCAGTATGACAATTTACTAGTCCTAAAATCATTCTCAACCTAACTAGAACATCCCTAGCATTTATTTGTTTGATGCTCAAACAGATCAGTTTTCTGGATGGAAACTTACTGTGCTCCGGAAGACACTAGCCTCAGAGAGCTTCTTCCAGTCTGCATTATGGCCCTTGATGCGGTGCACCATCAGTCCAATGCAGACCAAGCAGAGAACGATAACCACAGCCAGAGAGGCCCCTACAGCCGCCATATCACCCGAACTGAACTCACCCGTTTTCACCAGCTGTCCCCCTGGAGCACACAAGAGGAAAGAAAAACAGGATACTTCAGTGAGCTTACTAGAATGATACACACAAATGGCTGTAATTTACTGGAATTTAACAACTTAATTCATTTTGAATCACATGCTTATTATGTTTTCACAAATATTAGTGAACACCCATATATAGTGCTGCAGGGATGACGTATTCACTATTTTTATAGGCCAAAACCCAGAAACAAGTTAGCATTTTAGCACTTCTGATTCCATCGTCCCAAAGTCATTGGGTTTTTTGGAAGGATTTTGGGTGCAATGCCTGAAATAAGGTCTGTGGTTAAGATATTTTCATGTTTTATTCAACATAAAGTACTTTAAACAGTAATGCCACGTGATTTTTAAGAAGCTTTTTAATTGGCTTAAAAAAAGTCTGTTGCAGAGGTATAACTCAAGCTATCAGGGAAAATTACTTTTAAATAAAAAATTGAAAGTTGTCAGAAGCTTAAAGGAACATGCAACTATTTTTAAAAATAGGCTCATTTTCCAAGTTCCTTTAATGGCAGTGATGTTGAAGTCATGCAACATTAGCTTTTTACTGGCTTCAGAATTGTGTTAATTTGTGTGAACAAAACATGTATGAATCAAAAACCTTTGTTGGTCACAGATCTTATTTCCTGCAATGATCCAAATGGAAAAATCCAGAGTGAACTAGAGCGATGCTAAAGTCATCACTGCAGCTCTCTATAGCTAGTATCCAAAGTATCAGTAGCATAAAGCATGAAACCTTGAACATGTGATTGGCACAGCGCTAGATTCGTGAATATTTTGATGGTATGATGGTATATGATTTCAAAAATGGCATGCGACACAGCTCACCAGAAGATTTAGCATGCTAGTTAGCTTAGCGTAAGTGTACCTGTGCTGGGGCGCGTAGTTGTGGTGATGCCTGAGTGCGAGGTGGCGGTACTGATGTCTGTTAGCTTTGTGTTAGCAGTGCTATCTGTTGTTATAATGGAAGAAGTCGTGATAGTTGTGGCAGGAGTGGAAGTGGGAACCCCTGAAGAAATAAACAGGGTCACCAGTCAAGAGCGTGCTGTTGGCCGATTAAACTGAATCATTTGAAATTCAATTTAAATGCCAAAACAATCACATTGTACTATGTATGCAAGTTCTATTCAGCGGCTTCAATTGAAAATGGATTGTAGATCAGTCAAGCTCAAACTGTTGGCTGAAAGCTATAATGTCCAGAAAGTACCCAGATTAGCCCACTCTTCTGATTATTCCTGATTGGATTGTATCATGTCATATTTAGGTGGTGTCTTCATAGCGCGCAGCATTGGTCTAGTCTTACCTGGTGTGACCTCAACCGTGAGAGAAGCGGTGTCTGATTCGTCATTGGTTGTGTCAACCACCCGCATCTGAGTCACGATGGATAATATGGTCGTAAATGTTTCAAAACACACACTAACAGTTAGTGTCTAATGTCTGAAGTACATTAAAATGTTGTATGAAATATTAAGTTCTTACTTCTAAATTTACAGTGCCTGGGGAAACCGTCTTCGCCATGAGTATGAAACCCTCTGGAGTGATTGAGAAGTCAGTGCCGTCAACAATCTCAAATCTGAGGTTAGGATTATAGCCCTACAAAGAAAGAAATCCAGCTCTTAACACCAGAAATATTACAATAATAGGCATCATTCAGCAAATATTTGTGTAAATCATAAAAAAAATTGTATGTAAGCTCTAACAATGTACTGTGGTTTTACAAATGATTAATTCAGTGAGTGTTTACATAAAAATTATTTTATATGATATTCATTTCAATACAAGAATTTATGTATTTAGGGTTTTACAAACATTGAATGTGACGATTTACTAAAAATTGTTCTAAAAACATTTAAATTTAATTTCCTTCTGAATTATTAAACTCAGTAAGAATGTATTTCAGAAAACTGAATGTTCATTAAATTAAATGTGATGATTTCTATAAGAATGGTTTTACAAACAAATCAATTCAGTCCATGAAACCAATGCAAATGTTCATGTAAAGATTGTTTCCGATTTATTTATACTAATTTTCACTAATTCTAATCCTGCTCTATGTGTTTTGTATGCGCTTTCCAAACTAATTCTGCATCTTGAATTGAATGCATTATTGAGTTCTTACATTAGGCAAGTCTTCATCTGTAGCCTGTACTCTGAGGGGTCTGTTGGATGTTTTGCTTTCCAGCACCAGGCTGTCCACACCAGCATCCTCTGAGATAAAGCCTTCATAGCTGGACTTCACAAATGTTGGAGGGAAATCGCTGGATATCACCACCGTCAGGATGACTGTAGTGGTGGCAAACTGATCAGCATTCTCTTTCTGAAATGCCTAAGGAGACAGAAGGGAAATCTGGTTGGGGAAGGAACTACACTCTAAAAAATAATGGTTCCAGAAGGGTTCCACATTTGGTTCCCCAAAAAACCTTCCAGTGAACAGTTTTTACAAGAACCATCAATGCTAATAAAAACTTTTATTTGAGTGTACACAATACTGTGGCTTCAAAATGAAGGTTTTGATTGCATGCAACATTCAAAAACAATAGCTTCCTTTTTATAAATGCAATTTTCATCTCTCTTACCATGACTGTAAGGACAATTGTTTCTATCTCATTTACTGGTTGTAGCATTGTGATGCTCCCGGTGTCAGTGTCGATTGCAAATATTCTCATGTCATTTCCTAAACATGTAAAATATACTAATTAAAAACTTTGTGACTTTTCTCAAAATTCTTTATTTCAACCAACAAGAACTATAAAATATCTCACCTGCAAGAATTGTGTAACCAATGGGCTCATTCCTGCCTTTGTCACCATCAATGGCCATGAGTGGACCTGGCTTCAAGGTCAAAGGATCTGTCTGTGGTGCACAACAACATTCAAATGCTCATTTGACACTTTAACTCAAGATCTATCCACAACATTTGGCTAATTCACACTGCCTCAACAAACTCATCCAACAAGATCCATTAGCCGACATTATACTGTGTGAAATGTTGGTGTTTGTTGGGGCAAGTTGAAATAATCATAACTATAAAATATTTAAAGTCAGAGCTCTATTGGATAGAAAACCCACCGCTTGTTCTTTTAAGTTGATATTCCCTGAATAACCAGAGCTCACACACACTTTGCTCGTGACAAACTCGGTTTCTGTACATGGCTGGAACCACGGTGGACGATTGTCAATGTCTATGATACTGACTACAACAGTGGTTGAGGCAGTGTGGGAGACGTCAGCTGCAGATCCAATCGGTGTGTCCTGAAAAAGTAATTTAATTAAAGTTTTTTGTACAAAAGATGCATCTTTGGACATTAACCCTGGGTCAAGTAAACTCACCTGCACATATAGCGTCATTGTGACCTCTTTAACTTTGTCATAGTCCAGAAGTGTATTCACCAGGATGTTGGGATTGAAACTGGCCTCCAGGACAAATTCTCCCTTAGAGAGAAAACAAAGGCCGACATTGTGAATGGGATTCCATTTGGAACTCCTAAAATAATTCGGAAACCAACATTCAATTCTCTTTTAGAATCCCAAAAAGAAGATACTTCAGAACATAATTCCCAAATGTGTTTACCATGAAATACAATATATACTAACTCTATGCACATTCTATGGGATTTTGTTGTCTAAGAAGGTTATTTTACCTCAGGAGGATCCAGCTGGTAGTAAAGTCTATCATCTTTATCAGGATCGGTTGCTGTGACTAGGCCAACGTTGGTACCCACTTTTGTTAACTACAAAAAACAGTAAGTTTTCAGATCTTAAAAAACTGGCCATGATGAAATTGATAAAGGTGCAGAATTAAACACATAGGCAGCAATGGGCAACATCAAAAGTTTAAGAAAAAAGTACCTCATCAACGTTTAGTGTGTAAATGTTCTGTTCAAACACCGGTGGATTATCATTTACATCCTCAACGGCTATTTTCACATTCAGTGTGGTCTAAACATAGAACAAAAATACCATGCAGGACTTCAGAAACCAACAAATACAAAACATTTAAAATAAGTAAGAACTGAGGTTGAGTAAAAGCTTCATTTAAATAAAATACCATTTAAATAGTTTACTTACAGTGGTAGAGCCAGATTTTGTACACTGAATATTCACCTCATGAGGTTTGTTCGGGTCAAATGTCTAAGAAAATAACAAAACATAAAAGGTCTGTTAATTTGTACATACAGTAAAGCATTTTAAATGGATCTGAATTAAATGGTTGCTTTGAAATATCAAAATGCTTTCATTTACTTGAGATTAAAATTTCACCTTTAAAACTAAACTAAACTTTACAGTTTTTTAACTAGAATAGCTTAAGACTAGTGCTGTCAAATGATTAATTGCATTCAAAATAAAAATTTTGTTTGCATAATATGTTTGTGTACTGTGTATATTTATTATGTATATATAAATATGCATACATGCATGTATATATTTCAGAATTATATATATATATATATATATATATATATATAGACATGGAAATACATGTAAATATTTTCAAAATGTATCTACTGTATTTATGTGTGTATATTTGTATATAGAACACACACATATATTATGCAAACAAAACTTTTATTTTGGATGCAATTAATCATGAAACCAGTTTAGATCAAGACTAAGTTATGCTGAGTGAAGAGACATGTCTTTACAAACATGAAGCACTTAATTTAATTGAAAAATATGTATATATGGTGAAAAATGGAATTGACATATTAAAATAGTAAGTATGTACTTTGTACTTTACATCTAACAGCCTTTGAAAAGATCAGTTTAGAGTGTATTGACTGACCCAAAACCAGACGCTTTTTAAAATATAAAATATTAACCTCATAGTCCAGCACAGTTAGAGCAATGAGATTGTTTTCACTGATGCTGAAGAAACCCGCTGGATTTTGACTTGTGATTGTGGCCGTCACTCCATCCTCAACAATGAGTTCTGTAACTATGTGTCCAATTTCATTGTTTTCCGGAATAAGAATTAATGGCAGATTACCTGGCACCGAGCAAAGGTCTGTATCATGAAGGGGGAAAAAAAGAATTACAATGTTTTCATGAATGGTCCTGGTTTGAAAATACAAAGCAAAATATAGTAAAAAAGTTCACTTGGTAGGGTTTCTTCAAACAGGCCTATAATTCAAGCATTTCAAAGTCAACTTAAATTGGTTGGAAAAACATTTTATACAAATACGATTAATCAGAAATTTCTGGAGTGTCTATTGTACTTCTGGTTCATGTAAAAATAAGAGTTAGTTGAAATACTGCTTGAAATAATGAGACCATTTGGTAAAACATATGCATATCTTACTCTAAAATCTATACTATAAATATTGTGGTGGAAAAAAGGTGATTAAACCTAAACATTGATCACTCACTTATAATATAATAATATATTCAACAAATTCCCTGAATCAGCCTTGAAACAACGCTAGCAAACTCTCACAACTTGAAATTTTAATATTTTCAAGAATAACATTTCCAAAAGTGTCTAAACGTCTGTTCTGGAAGTCTATGCGATGAAAACAGTGGGCTATAACTTATCAGTTGTAAAAACATTGGGGGTTCTGTTTCAGCCTACAAAAGAAAACCTGATTACATAAGATTTTTCATTCTCAAACTTTCAGCACTTACTTTGAGCTTCACTGAACTTGCAGAGCGTGAAAAGAACCAGGAGAACGAGAACAGCAGCAGATCCTTTAGGCCTCAAATCCATTTTTCTTGTTAGGTGATGAATATCGAAGACGAATCCCTTTGTTCTGACTGAATCAAATTCCCATCAAGCAGTTGTGAGCGATAGCTAATGTGAGAAACAGACTTCAAGCTTAACCTTTGAGACGGACGCTTATCTTGGATTTATTGGCTATAAAGATGAGCACAGGTGGACTTTTACCTCATAGACATGAATACAGCTGCTTTACATGTGCATGTACATCTCATAAAACATGATCACAAGGAAGAACGATGTATACAAAACAATATTTTTTAGTTGTGTACAGTGTTGTTCCCAAAAAATGTTAGGCTATAATTCAGGCCATCTTTAAATATGAGGCAGACATTGTAAAATGTACAAATTGTGTTTTTCTGTGATTTATTTAAATGGTGAAGATGTTTTAGCTCTGAACAAAAAGTGATATAATAGGGGAGCTTTATCTATAAATAAACCAATAATGCCCACTATAGAAGCAAATTCAAGTGCTTGTATGACTTTATGACTGAAATAAACTAGCTAGAAAAGGATAACAAACGCATAAATTAATTCTTCAATTTGATTTTTTTTTTTTTGCACGCTAGTAGCTAGTCACGAGTGGGCGTTGTTTAACTTACGGTAACGGTCATTTTTAGGCAACCAATTGAAGCAATCTTATCTGGCTCTCATATACTGTAATACGTAAGTATCTTGTTATATTATTGCCCATAACTAATGAAAGATATTGCTATAGATAAAGACATTGCTGCTAGACCTACCTAATGCACTTTTTTATAAATAGCATTAGCATGACGAACGTCGTAGCAAACAACTCGCACTAGGAATTTTACAATGAGAAACATTTGTGGATATTAAACCCAATACAAGTTCTTTTTACTCATAATTTGCTTAAAAATAAAGTTCTGTTGAGGTAATACTGTAGCTATAGGTTTACTGTATGTGGCTCATTCCTGCTCGGTGCCTTACCAGTACAGAATATTATCTTAATAAATTTAAAGACTAGTCATTGTCATAAAAAAATAAATAATAATAATTAGAACTTTATACTAATACATTTTTCCTATGTACCCACTTTTTCTTTTAACACAACAGTTACTGTGATTATTTCCCCCCATTTTGGGTATATTTTAATAACTTATTACCAGATTTATTGCTTTTAAATTAACAAAAGGACACAAGTTTATACATATAATAATCTAATTATTTAAAAGAGTTATGTGATATTTAATAGATTAAGCAGAACTTTATCAGTTCCCATCCTGCCTAATCAATAGTTAATTTCCAGTAATTTTTTTTTTTTTTTTTTTAAAGTACATAAGTGTAGGGTTTAATTATATTGAAGGAAATATTCTCAAATGAAACAAGTTTACAGTACTTTATGCTTGTTAGTATCTGTTCCAAACAGGGTGGAGATTTTTAGTCTTCTATTCCATAGATTTTGTTTCATAAACGCTTACATGTATCTGCCTAAGCTTGACCAAAATCTCCTTCAGATGATTACTCAAAACATTACTTTTAAAATAGTTTCATTTTCTACAATTTATGTCCAAAAGGTGCCAAATACAGGATATCGCTTTGCATACCATATACATGTTGTGTTCATAATAAATCTATTCTTGTACCATGTGATGTCTCATACCACGCCTGTTTATCGTGACCTCATATAATCTACAACAGTCTGTGATTGGTCGTATATTAATTATGATCTTGTGAATCACGCACATTATAGTAGCATGAAAGCTTTTTAGTACTTTAAAGCCCTTATAAAGACTCATGAACTTATGGTCAGGTGTTAATTTTATTAACCAGCATCTGCCTTTGAGGAGCTAAATGCGTGGATTCATAAACAAGACAAGACACTGTTCTCAAATCCAGAGTTTAATTTGCATCTGAAATGTTATTGACTGCAACTGAATCTGCAGTTTTATGAGACACATTAGGAGAAGGAAAAAAAAGTCATTATTTATTCAAATATATACAAACAGTTTGTCTCAAACATGTTAAAACTGATTCAGGCATTGTGAAGTTGTTTTCTTCAAGTGTCCTGGACGTGAAGCCAGTCTTCACTGATACACGTTTGGACATGAATACAGTTTCATCAGGGAAATGAATCTTTCTGTATCTCCACCAACACCGCTGCAAACACACAGAGCATGAAATGTCATTCAAGCCAGAACACAGTAGTCAACATTTGAAGTTCATCAAAGTTTTCCTAATACAAGAATGGGTATTGTTTTTGGTTTAAGGACAACTTTGATGAAAGGTTTTGATCCACTTCTAATGTTGACTACTGTAAATCATTTGTGAGGACAAGTATATGTTACACAATAAAAAACATTGCTAGTGACTGTTAACTGGGTTAGCTTACCACTAAGAGAAAATCTATGCACTTTACAGAAAGAAAATGTAAAAAATCATTACAAATTAAAAGAAAACTGTGTTATTCATCATAATGAAACAAAACAGAGTTAGGCCAATTTTCAAACTACTGTATACAGTTGTGTTTAGTGATAATCAGTGTTGGGGTTAATTTGGAAAAGTAATAGGTTACAGTTACCCTAGTTTGAAATGTAATAAGTAGTGTAACCATTTCACTTATATTATTAAAGTATTGTACCTGATAAAATTGGATTACTTTTCTAAATTTCACTCTTTTTTTTAAATAAAAGTACTAAAGCTGTCACTGGGTGCGGTACCTTTTCTAAACTTTGTACCTAAAGGGTCCATTTTGGTACTTAAAGTGTACATATTTGAACCTAATAGGTAAAAAAAAAAGGTGACAGGTTTTGTACCTTTATTTCTGAGAGTGTAACAAAGGTTTTCAGCTATTAATTATTTTGAAACATAGAGCAGGCAGGGTTAACCTCATAGTAGTACTCAACACTGATTACTGTCAGACTTTCAGAAACCTTCATCATTAGATTAATTAAGATTATAACAATGTATTTTTAAAGCACAGCCACTACAAAATCATACTTTAGTACCTGTTTTTGAAACAGACTACAGTTACATTTATTTTGTAATTAAATTATGTAATTCTGTGAGTTGTAACTTGTTGCTCCACAATATTGGTAATAATTTAATCTGTTTACTACCAAAAACAACCCTATAGCAATAATTAACAATAACCAAGTTGGCTAACTATTTAGAGAATGCTATACTTGAAACTTTCCCCTCAACTGTACATAATGTCAGTCAAATGATGCTTTTGAAAGATTTGTTTAGGATGAGCATTATGAGCATTACGTGATAACGGAGGCTTTACCTGTTCTTGCTGCTTTGCATGCGTTTCAGGAAGGTGCACATGGATGTGATTTTAGCCTTGGATTTGAGGAGTTCGGCATATCTGTTTGTGAACTCGATGTCGCCCAACTGCCTCGTCTGAAGCCCTGATCTCCTGGAGATATGGATTAGATGTCAAAGTGTTGATTCAAATGACTTGAGTATGTCAAGTATATCAAAGTATGGGAGTTTCTTCCAGACAAAGTATATACTACAATAAACTTGCTGAAAAGAGCCAGTATTCTCCACAAGGGGGCGGCCTGCACTTAAATAAGCATGGATCTAACAGGATCACAAAAGTGACTTGTTTATTAACAATAAAAGTTTTACGAGACTCACCCATCTCGGTCATCAGAAAGCATATCTGCATCATCCCTGGGAAATAACATCTTTCTAGGTGAAAAGACATCCATTGTTGAGATGCTGTCCTCTTCTCCGAGATACCTGTGGTGATGAAGGACAAAATATAAGTAGGCGATACATCAACTGTGAAAGTGTGGAAAAAAAGTTTATTTGGTATGTGAGCTCCAGGAAAAAAAACAACAACTCTTATCACCTCCAGACAGAACTGGAGAAAGTTTATAGAAGAAACACAAATGTATGGAAGAAAATCAAGCAAGGACAAAGAGATAAAGATCTAGTAAGATTTGACAGGTTTATTTCAGAAAGAGCTCAGAAGATTAGATCGAGGTTGAAAATTCAATTAATTTTCGAGGTTGAATGTGACCCGACCTGCCCAGAACCGGAAGGCTGGTCGCGCACTGGATGAGAAATATGGCAAGGATGGACACTTGCGTCAGGCTTGTGAGAAGAGACATTTCCACACCTTAAAAGATGAAAATGAGAACTCTTAGTGGTGAAAGACAAACCATTTTTCCAAGCAGTCAAATGTGCTCTTTCAGAAACTTCACTCACCCTCGGTTTGATGTTCTTGTATCGCTCTAGCAGTCGTCCAACGCTTCTTGTCTGGTTTTTATCCCAAGCCTTTTTGTACTCCCAAAGTCATTGATCACGCATCATCAGCGTGATGTAATAAAGTCCTAAGCTAAATGAGTTTTATAGGCCTGACTATTTGCTTTTTTGTTAGTTACTTGCCAATGGTTCCTTACACTTGATGTGACGACCACACATGTGCACTCATGCTAATAAAGACAAACATGACTAATAGTGTTGACTTCCTTCATTGGTGGTAAACCGGTTGAGGGGCCCAAGGAATTGGTTTACTTACTTGTTTGAATTGTTGGGATTGCTAATAAATCAATGAGGAAGGAAGCATTGTGTGACAGAGAAAAGAGATTATGAATGGACATACAAACAAACACATGCTTTAGCGAATGAATGACAGTAGTAAAGATCTTGATTATGGTTCCTGTGAACTGCTAAGTAACTAAGAATCTAAGAAACTACGTTTTTTAATATTATTTGAAGCAACTGAATGATGATTTCTATAATTTCGCCTGACAGATGGTACAACCGGACCAGGAAGGAGCTGTATCTAGAAACCAGAATATCATAGAGATCTAGCAACCACATAGCAACAGACTAAAAAAAGACTCAGAACACTAAGTATCCAAAATGGAAAACATGTAAAAACATTCTGAATATCATAGTAATCTCATAGCAGCACACTAACAGTTTTTTTACAATCATTTTTGCACTGATAACAGAACCTTTGTGTCATTTTTCAAAACTCTAGACAAAACTCAAAACAGTCATTATTTGTAACACAGGCTGTCCAGTGTTCAAAACTTTGCATATTGCGTTCATATCTTTAGAGAAGCATTGCTTTTGCAGAAGCACTGTTTTAAAAAAAAGAATTTATTATGAAATATCGTAGGAACATTACTTTAGATCACCCATACACAAGATACCCATAGTTTCACTGTGTATTTGTGAGTACAATCTTTAGAGTTGTACAAAATATGTGATTCAGGTTTTATTATTTTACTGTAGACTGAAAAGTACACTATCATTGATATCAGTGATATTATTGAAATACTGTAATGTGGAATTTACTGATGAAATAAAATCACAACATAGGTTTTTCAAAGGAAAAAAAACAATACAGACTGTAAACTGTTCCTCAATGCACCTCTCAAAAGGGCTGCTTGTCCCCTTCTATTCCTTGGACCACTATGTAATCCTAGCCTTTCACCTTCCACTTCTGGCTCCATGTCCTCACTATGTTGAGTTGGCTACTAGGAGACCACTCGTCTTACTTATATATGCTTACAAATATGTGAAATCAATCAGAAGTAGGCTAATGAGTAGCCATTAACTCATTTAAACCACTAAAAGCAATTACGTTAAAGTGACATCTTGCAGACAGTAATGTTGAACAGGAAAATGTGTTCAGTAAAAGTGGTGCATGGGACCATAGAAACCATATCTGATAAAGAATGAGATGTGACATTCATAGATAATGTAGTCCATCTGGGTCATATTCTCTGCTAATTGGGGTCAAATGATCTTTCCTGAAACTGTCATAATCTAAACATGAACTATTGTTCATCAGTTTCCATTAAAAGCTATGCTTCAAGAGCAATGCAGCAGTTACTTATGATTTTAAGCAGTATCAATTGATAGTTTGATCTTTGTAATGAAATGAATACACATTCAACTCCGATGTAAAGTGTGAGTTGCATTTTGAAATAATAATTTGATGTTAGGTTGTCATTTTGAACCAGTGATTTTAGTTCAATGAACAAAGTTTGTTCCCTTTTTGAAATTTGAAAAAAGTGTTACTGTTTTGAAAAATGTGCATTTTTTTTTATTGCATTTTAGCAACACACATGCATTAACAAACAAACAAACAAACAAAAAAACTCCTCAGTATTTTACAATAATACATTAATATAGAATTTCACCTTTTTTATTTAGTCTTCTATAAACACATTTTCAACTCCACCACATTTTAAAAACGATTTGAAGGGTCCCCAAACTCCATCAAAAATGATGTATTTATCTTTTGATTTGTAAGTTCTTTTCCATTAACGTATTTGTCAACATTTCTTTCATCCATTGGTCTATACTTGGTGCATATATACTTTTCCAATTTAAAGAAATAAGCTGTTTTGCTTGAAGAATACATATTAACTTGATCTCCTTAGGATATAAATGAAATAAAAAGATTAATGGTGTCAGTGGTATATTAACATCAAGGATTTTTAAAAATGTGCATTTTGATCATTGATTGTGAATTATGTGTCTAGAGTTTTGAAAAATACCATGAAGGTTCTGTTATTAGTGCAAAAAGGATTGTAAAAAAAAAAAACGTAAAACAGTCAGAACCTTCTCGCAACCACATACTGTCGCAATATAACAAATCTCTCATAAAAACCTAACAACGACATAATACACTGAAAACACTCTAGCTGATGCATAGTGACACATTAAACAAAACAATCAGAAGACAGTAGTAACTGCATAGCGTCTATAAAAGTGTAGTTATATTGGTTTGGAGAAAGGAGGATTGTAAGGCCGTTTCCTTCTTTTCAACTGGTTGGACAGGATCAACTGTGGTGAATAAGGCAAATATCTCGGTCACATCATTAGAAGTGACCTTTGTGATGATGATGATATTCAGAGAAAGTGTTGTAAATTGTATGCACAAGCTAAAATGCTTGTTTGCAAATTTAGCATGTGTACTGATGATGTAAAAATAGCTTTGTTTAAAGCCTATTGCACTGTATATTGCTCACTAGTGGTGCAGTTACAGTAAATCTAACTTAAATTTAACAGGTCAAGTGCAATTTAACCACAGTGAACAAGGTTTTTTGGTAGCATTTATTTTGATGGTCCCTTTTGAACAATCTGTTGACAATAAGTAGCTTTGCACCTACATGTCAACTAACTCTCATTA
>JAUMHE010000085.1:2955469-2968874 GCA_032359235.1 Enteromius mattozi | reverse complement strand
GTTAGTAGATATGTAGGTGCAATATTACTTATAATCAACAGAATACGTTAAAGGGACCATCAAAATAAAGTGAAACCGTTTTGTCTGAGCTAACGTTACTTGCACTTGAAAAGAGCTGCGTCTCCGGTTTCCGCCATTTTTCGCATATGGTACGTCCTCGGACAGACTACTCGCCTCGCATACGGTTTTTCTCATACTATTTAGTATGCGATTTCGGACGCAGCAATAGTGACATGGAGATGTTACTCTCTTGCCCCATAGCAACCACATAGCAACACAATAAATCACTGAAAATGTCCCAGTAACGCTACAGCAACACACTAAAACACTCGGAACCTCCTAGAAACCACACAGAAACACAATAAATCACTCCAAACACCCTGACAAATGAATAGCAACACACGAAAAACACCAAAGAAACCACTCAAAATGCCCCAGTAACTGTAACAGTAACTCTCAGAACCCCTTAGCACCCATAAAACACTCCAAACACCTTGATAAAATAATGGCAACACCTAAAAAAACCCTAGCAACAACATAGCAACTCTCCGAAAAACCTAACAACCGCATAAAAAAACCCACCTTAGCCAACGCATAGAAACACATTTAAAAAACAAACAATCAAAAGACCCTATTATCTGCATAGCAACACAAAAACACCCAGAACACCCTCGCAAACCACATAGCAACACACTACATCACTCAAGAGTCAGAACACCACAGTAACTGCATAGCAACACATTAAAAACACCCAGAACACCCTGGCAACCACATAGCAACAAGATAAAACTCTAACAACCACATAGCACACTAAAAACATTTTAAAAACACACTATTAACCATATGGCAAGCCATTTAAAAACATGCAGAACACCATAGTTACCACACAGCAACTCATTTAAAATTACAACACCCTAGCAACTCCACAGCAACACACTAGATCATACAGAACACAATAGGAAACACATAACACACTAAAAACACTTTAAATACCCTAGCAACCACATAACACACTAAAAACACTTTAAATACCCTAGCAACCACATAACACACTAAAAACACTTTAAATACCCTAGCAACCACATAGCAACACTAAAAACCACCCACATACTTGTAGCAGTAAGCTAACACACTCACATTTTCAGGTTTTTTACGTTTTTGAGTAAACTAAACACAATTTTCCTTATGCCGTATCTTATATAGATGTGAATTCTTGCATTCAAGTCAATTAGAAATGCACAGAGCTTATAATTAAGCTTATATATATACATAGCTTATAATTTGCATTTGACGAAAGCAAGTCATTTCACTAATGAGTCTGAAGTAGGCTTACACATCATCTATCCTTTAGTAGTAGACCACAACAAATGATGAAGCTCTTATTTCTCTCTTATAGACCTGACTTTGACTCTAACTCACCAGCAGCAGCGAATCACAGCCGTATGCTTTCTTAACCATCATTTTTGACTCTAATTTGAGGGTTTATAGGTTCAGTCTGTTTTTTATGAGGGAATAATGAGTGCCAAAGCTCTCTCAGAGGTTATTGAACACATTTGTTTCTGTTGAGAATGAGATGGTGAACAGCGGTGACAGCTGGCATGACCTCTTTTATAGATCTTTAGATATATTTTATAATAATACACAATTAGAGGAGATAAAAAGTGCTTACTAAAGCAGGAAGGGCTGCATAATTAACACTGGCATGATTGAAATTGCCACGTATATCAGAGAGGGTCCAAATGACATGCAGTCTGATGACTGATCTCTGCTGAGCAGCGTGAGAGATAGAAACCGAGAAGGCAGCTTGAACGGATACATTTAGAGCATGTGTGATTGATATTCTGGCAGTTCGGAATGATTACTGAATGTAATTTTCGTCTAATGTCTTTATAAAACATACACTTACATTTCCAGCAGCTGCTCAGTTCATTCAGATTAAATGGAGAATTGATAAAGACTCCCAACTTTATAAACATCCACTGTTTCTTAAGAACTAGTCAGACCAACTAGCAGTTACAGTTATGACCATAGAAAAAGAAATTGTCTAAGCAGTTTATAAAAACTAGCCACAGATGTTTCTCCTGATAAAAGACTTTCAAAATCTCCTCTCCAGGAGATAATTAACCTATTTTGGTATCTTGGCAAATCTAAGCATATCTGAAATATTGTTGAAATTATATTCACATAATGTCTGTTTTCTGGATCAAATAATTTTCTTTATCCTATTGTTAATGTTCTGGACCTTCAGATGAAGTACCAATAGAGGGAGTCAACTGCTTTTGAATCACATTTACCATGCAGAGAAGTAGATTAGAAGTAGAAGTATTCAGTTTTCATGTTATGATGTGTTGTGTAAAAAGTTTCTAATAACATTCTACTAATTTTATTTTTTACCCAAAATATAGTTATTTGAATGTTAATTTTTAATATTCTAAGAATATTTTTCTTAACATAATGAGAACATTCATTAAGTACAAATAACGTCAAAAAGACATTACAAGAAGGTTGTTCAAGACCAGAATACTGGATGCTTTTTAAAAGGTTTTTTTGCAATGTTTTTAAAATAGCAAGTTGAGAACAATAAGGTCTGTATTTAATGTCACCTGGAAACAGAGAAAACACTCTTCTAAAAGGTGTGATCCTACAACACCCGTTAAACTGTCAAGTTAGACAAAAAAAGGAAACTAAAAAAGAAGACAAAGAAGGTGAAATTATATTGCCAGTTTTAACACATAGAGGAACAAGGAATCGAGCACACATGAGAAAGCTATAAACCACAGCCCATCCATCCATCCATCCATTTATCTTCTTCCGCTTATCCGGGGCCGGATCATGAGGGCAGCAGTCTAAGCAGGGATGCCCAGACTTCCCTCTCCCCAGACACTTCCTCCAGCTCTTCCGGGGGACCACCGAGGCGTTCCCAGGCCAGCCTAGAGACATAGTCCCTCCAGTCCCTCCTAGGTCTTCCCCGGCGCCTCCTCCCGGTGGGACATGCCCGGAACACCTCCCCAGGGAGGCGTCCAGGAGGCATCCGGAAAAGATGCCCGAGCCACCTCAGCTGGCCTCTCTCGATGTGGAGGAGCAGCGGGTCTACTCCGAGCTCCTCCCGAGTGACCAAGCTCCTCACATTTCTAAGGGAGCGCCCAGCCACCCTACAGAGGAAACTCAATTCGGCCGCCTGTATTCGGGATCTCATTCTTTCGGTCATGACCCAAAGCTCATGCCCATAGGTGAGAGTAGGAACGTAGATCGACTGGTAAATCGAGAGCTTCGCCTTGCAGCTCAGCTCCTTCTTCACCACGACAGACTGGTACATCGACCGCATTACTGCAGAAGATCTGTCTGTCGATCTCTCATTCCATCCATCCCTCACTCGCCCCCGAGATACTTAAACTCCTCCACCTGGTGCAGGAACTGCTGATTCTCATCCCAGCCGCTTCACACTGCAAACCGCCCCAGTGCCCGCTGTAGGTCCTGGTTCGAAGAAGCCAACAGGACAACATCATCCACAAAAAGCAGAGATGAGATCCTATGGTCCCCATACCGGACCCCCTCCAGCTCCCGACTGCACCTAGAAATCCTGTCCATGAAAATAATGAACAGGACCGGTGCAACACGCACTGGGAACAAGTCTGATATACTGCCGGCAATGCAAACCAAGCTCCTGCTCCGGTCATAGGGACCCCATACTCCCAAAGCACCCCCCACAGGACACCGCGAGGGACAAGGTCGAATGCCTTCTCCAAGTCCACAAAACACATAAACCATAAGCCACATAAACCACAGCCTAAAGCCCAAAATATACTTCAGTTGTTCATGTTCTTCAACAGTCCTTACACTGTGTGCATGACGAATTTTCACCTCTCTCTCCACACTGGTGCTAATTTAATCATATGACAAGACCTATTTAACTCGCAGCATTCCTCTAATTTTCACTTGGAATGCAAGATGACAGGTGACTGAAACCCTCTGGAGGTTGTCTAGATGAAAGGCAAAGGGTTGAGCTATCATTGCAAGAGAACTTTGTCATTCCGAATCTGTGATTTTTTCACAAAGTCAATGGTTTTCAATTTAAGACAATGCATGAAAGGCCAGGATAATGCAGAGACTCTCAATGGGGAATCAGTTCAACAGCTGGAATTGCTTGCCAGTTCAGTGCTTAACGTGGTCTGTCTCGGCATGTTTAAGAGAAGTCGAACTGAAAGTACACTCTCCAGTGACAAAGACTTTGCTAAAGAGCATGTTGTGTGGACGGTGTCAAACTGAGGAAAGACTGAAGCCCAAGGGAGTAAAGAAGTCAGTCAAAGATGTAGGAGGAAGTGTCATGGTTTGGTGGATGTTTTCTGCAGCAGGAGTTGGGTCTCTTATATGACCAAATGACGAGCTGAGTGCAAATGTTTCAGAACCTCCTTCCCTGTAAGCATCTCCTAATCAGACTGCAATTTCCATGCAAGAAATTTTCTGCAAAACAGAACTAAGAACACTAAAACAATTAAATATCCTGCCCAAAATCCTGAACTAAGCTCGACTGGAAAATCCTTGGTAACAAAGTTATGGCTAAGAAACCCACTAAAGTTACAGAACCATGTAAGAGAGTGGAAGAACATAACAGCTAAAAACGCTATTTAATGCACACCAGGCCACTAGCTGGCGATGTAAAGAAACACTACTGCACTTTTAGCGCATACATGCAAACAATGTTGCTATTTTCACAAATTTGCATTTTTGTAGTTTGCAGATAATGGTATCATACTTTGAGACCCGTTTTCAAAGGTTTGTGTTTCAGGCTCTGAAAACACAATGTCATGTAAAACAGTGTAGTGTAAACACCTCCAATAGATAGTTTTCAGTCATGTGAGCAGTTCCTAGAACTGGAGGGCAAAACATCCATAGAACTGCAGCAAAAGCCTTTCAAGTTTCCATCTTTAACAGCCACCAATATTTCGATCACCTTTCAAATAAATAAATAATAAAAGTATGTGAATAAAATTTAAGTTTTGGCCATTTGCAATCTACGTTAATATTTAAATATCAAATTCCGTAATCTCTGCATTAACAATGCATAGTTTACATACGAAAGCAGATGGGGCAGAATATTAACACAATCCACTCAATGGTTCACTGTTTTCCTTATAACGCTTTTCTATGGGAAACAACTTAATGTGAGCTTTGCACGTGGCAGATATTCCCACTTCATCTGCTGGCCTGTACAAAATATACATCATAAATTAAGTGTTTAATGAATTTCACCTTTTAATGTATGCATTTTACTACATTACTACTTTATGCAAACTGCGTAGAAATGACTGGCGGTCAGTGGAGCAGAGCTATGTTTTGCCCCTCAGTGGGGCGTTCCTTTAAGGGTGTGACGTCACGTGAAAACAATAGCTGGAGGTTGATTAGCTCTCTCTAATTTTCACAATTTACTGCTATTCCATGCACATGCTTAAATAAGCAAAGGACTCAAATTTAATTTGATACTATTTTTGTTAAACATCAGTTGCTAAGCTAACAACAACAGCAACAAGTTATTAGACATTTTGATTATTCAGTTGTAAACTTGATCTCATGAAAACAGGACCTATTTTATTACAATTTCACATTAATATGGATCACTGACATCACTAAACTTACTGTAACTGTCACTGAGGCATAAGCATCATACAAATTAGCCAAAATAGTTACAAATTCCTGTGAGATTGTGTTGTGCTGTGGAAAATTAACATAAACAGATTGTGACAAAATACATATTTAGGAAATCCCCTTTAAAAGGTCAACCTCTGTCTCTCTTGATTTATGATGTAAATAACCTTTTTAATAAGTCAAAATCAATATTATTAGGAATCATTTCCATGTGTGTGGATAAGTAAGCCGCTGTTGTAGGTGTGTGTGAATCTGTAATCAAAATCAATCTACACCATGACAGAGAGGTAAACAAACACGCTCACTGTGAAAGATGTTCATGCAACAGACCGCACCACATGACCATTTACCCATAATGCCCTCCTGCTGTCTTATAACTGCCCTAGCTGAGCCAAAACCAATCTCGGTAAGAGTAGGCATGGCAGCCGCACACAACAGCTGCAGCGGTGCCGTCAGCCATCTGTGATCACAAACACACTCAAAAACACACAACAGAATATATTGGTTAGTTACCGCAATGTTTTCATGCAATGGCTAACGCTAATCTCCGCGAACACACACAGATAATGTGTTAGTCTTCTGTGTCCGTCATGAACAGGTGGCTCATTCAGCATTCATAGCGGTCACTTGAAGCTTAAGGGGTTTGAACCCGTGACCGACCGTTCAGTGATGCAGATCAGTGGTTCTCAACTGGTTTTGCTTCAGAACACAGATTTTACATTGGACATAAAGCTAAATTTGTGCCAACTGGAAGGTCCTTGATTGGCATTGATGCTTCCGTTAAGAATCTTTAACATCCATGGAACCTTTTAATTCCACAGAAGGATCTTTAGATCATTGAAATGAACTTCACCCTAAGAAAAAGAAATGGTTCTTTTGTGGAATCTTTATTTTTAAGAGTGTATGATCTGCAAAGTCCCAACAAAATGCAGTATTATCCCACCAGGCACCGGACGTTCATATAACGTCAGATTGATGTTGGATAGACGTTGCATTTTGGTTGAAAATGAAAATCGGATTGAAGTTGTCTTAACGTTGGATTTTGGTTACACAACCTAAAAACAACAAAATATCAATGTCAGGTGACGTCGGTATTGGACGTCAATTTAACATTGACAGACGTTGAATTTGCGTTGGATTTTGGTCTCCTGACATCGCAACCAAAATTTAACCAAATATCAACATCTTATGACGTTGTGTGCCTGCAGGGATGCAATACAGTATCCAAAAGATTATTATGATCATTTTTACTGCATAAACAACACCAGAAGTTACTAGATTAACACATGAAACACTAAATATTTTATTTATTTTAACACTGGTATTTTCACCATCTAAAAATGATTTTAAAGGAGTAGTTCACCCAAAAATGAAAATTAAACCATAAACTACTCACCCTCAAGCTATCCTAGGTGTATATGACTTTCTTCTTTCAGACGAACACAGTCTGAGTTTTTTCTTTCGCTTCCAAGCTTGGTAATGCTCGTGGATAGTGGACATTATTTTGAAGCTCCTTAATCGGATATATCCGCAAGTTCTGCACTACAACTAACCTATACGCCTATGGGGGGTTATCACATATCCTCTGAAGCAGATCGATGGGTTTTTGTAACAAAAATATGTCATATGTCGTACAGTACGCCGAGTCAGATGTCAGCCAAGAAGCCGGAAACCAAGCAACTGGGTTTGTCTACATTTTACACAGCGCTGGGTTGAGTTTAATCCAGCATTTGTGTACAAATTTAATTCTAAAGGTCCTTGCATGTTAAGTCAGAAATTTACATATGCATTTTTTTTTCATATGCGAAAATGCAGAAAATCGAATGTGATCCAATTTTTTTTATTATAGTCCAAGGTTTTGGAGGCAGTGACCTTAAGTCTTTTAATTTGATATGAGAATTAAAGAGTTTTATAAGCATGCATGTACAAGTCTCAAAAGGAACCCTGAGGGAGCCAGCAAAATAATAAACAAAAAACATTAAATCAGTCCTCAGATGCTGTGTTAATTATTTACAGCATTAATCTGACATTAATTTGATCTCAAAGTAATGAATCAGCCAAAGTTATTACTCCACCACCTGCTTGACATCATTAATGACAATTTTAACCATTGTGGTTTGAATCGCAGATGTGTGACAAAGTTCCTACTTTTTCAGGAATGAGTTGTGACTAGCTTGTTAGTTTCTCCAACAATGCATCTTACTATGGTAGTAAGTTACATCATTTTTTGGCAAACGCACCCCAGAACATATTTCTTTGTATGAATGTTTTCTCTTCTGATGTTTAGATTTAACGTTATTGTCTCTTCACTTTAACCAAACCTTACTCAGTAAATTGACATTTAAGATTTAAGATAGAAATACTATTTAATAGCATTTTATGATGACAGTAAGTGTTTTTATTGAATACTATATAGTTTAATCTGACATTAATGAGAAGGGTATGGGAAATAGATGAGTGGTAACAAATGGATATTTAGGTCACTTAATAACAACATAGCAATTCATGCTGCAACAACATACACAGATCAAAATAAAAATGTCAAACACATTGATTAAAAAAGAGGTGTTTACTTTTATTCTGTCTAGTGTGAAAAAGATAACACAAGACTGAAAATATCAAAGGGTTTATGTGGAACTGCAATTGTACTGTCTTTAATAAGAAACACTTCCCTGACCGGATCAATACTTTAATCAAGACACAAACGCAAAACTGATGTACTTCCATGAACCGCAAATTATTGATAAAAATGTTCTCTACTGGAGCTCAAGTGAGTGCAATATGAGTGACTTTTTTTTCAAAAGTGGGTCTGAAAAAGCAGTCCACTACTAAATTATAAATTAACCAATTAATTAAATAACACAGACACAGTTATGCAGTAAACGTTACTTATTATACATTTCATTTTTATTAATTCTATTTAAAATATAAATATAAATATCCCAGATGCTGTCCATAAATGAACTTTTCTACCCAGAACTCATAGGCAAAAGTTGAAAGTTTTAGTCAAACTGAAGTTGTTCATCTTACCAGTTTGATGTATTGCTGTCTGAAAGTTCGGTTCAGTCTCCTCCAATGCAGTTATATGCAACTCAGAAATTAATAATCATTATAAATCACTTAGAAAAAGGTCACAGGTGCAGATATTGCTTTTTAACTGAAGGTTAGCCACAAAATAAAATCGAGACAACAAATTAATTCATCTTCAGTGTTTCAGTCAATACATAAATATACATAAGTCATATTATTACTGTATTTACTGAATTAATGAGTCTTACCCACATTTCGGCTGAACAAAACAGCAGGCCTTTTATATATACGTAAAAGGTCAACACTCCTCCATTCGTCTTTACAACCTGGAAAGGTCAAAGCATTACTCAAAGATTTATCATAATGCAGATGAAACCTACACAGATAATCCATGGCAAAACAGATTATGACACAATGCCGGGTGCCACACAGGCCGGTAACTCTCACTGGCTGTCCCTGGCCATGTGGGCTGCAAAATTCTGTCTTGGAAACAGCAAACTTGAATTAAAAAGCCAGATGACAACACTTAACATCATTTAGCTGTTTGTGGGTCAGATTTGAAAGGTTAGACAACAACGTACGTCTGGATCAAAGCAGTTTAGACTCAATCAAACATTTCCACCGCTGCTCTCCTCGCCACGGTGGAGTAAACACTAATCGCAATGACAGTGTTGATGATGATTATGATAATGATGTCATCAGTGACTACTAAGCTTCCTCAGTGGAATGGATTATAGAGGCATGCCAATCATATTAAAAACGAGTAGAAAAAATATTACACAATTTCATTTACATGCATTATGCTATAAAATGTCAACCGTAATGGCATGTTTATTGTTATATGCTATTATAATGCCTGAATTGCCTTATTTTCGCTCGCCACTGTATCCAAAACACTGTAACACTGCCACTGTGGCTAATAGATGAATCTCAGACACAAAGAGACACCTGCGTAAACTTTTACACACGGCAGCCCGAATGAAAGCAGCACTAATTTGTTTTGACAAATGTTTAACCGGCCGTTTTACAAATGACAAACACATAAACCATTGTTCTGTGAGGGACACACACAGAGAGCTGGCATGACATATGTATCCTGCTGTGCAACATGCAAAACGCTGCCTAAAATGATGTTCAATTAAAATTAAAATTATTATTTCACCATGGTTTTATTAGTAAAAGTGTGGTAACCATGTTTTAGTGGATTAATTACCATTTATATAAGTACAGTTTTACTGCATTTAACTTCAATAAACATGTTTTTTTACTTTTATTTCTAGTAAAAACATGGTTAATTTTCCTAAAAAGGGATTATAGACCTTATTTTCCCTGTAAGAGTGGCTGTGGCCATTGATCTGGCTTCCTGCGTCATCCTCTTCCAGCTATTTTTAGTTCATTTTAGCTCATTTTGCTGCTTGATATTGCAGACTTGTGTTTTTACCATATTAGATAGGAATTTAAAGTCTTAATTATAAACTCTGGGTTGCAGCACAAACAATTGTACTGTTTAATGCACTACGTTACTCTTCTCTTCATTTCCTTACCATTGCCAATGAAGCAAAAGTCTTGCACATTCACAGAAAACACACTGAAAAATAAGGTGAATACACACTGTTTTTGTAAACCCAACTTGATCTTATACAATTATATACATTTTCATTTAAAATCTTGGCGGGACAGGATAGCTACTATGAAAAAGAAAAACAATCATGCAAATGTGACGCCAAAGCTAATCGTACTAGCACTTCCTGTCGTTATTTTTGTCACTTTACACTTTACAGATTCACAAAACTTTTTTATGACAGGACCTAGCTATCTGTGCCATAGACATATAAATTCCTAGACGCCTCATTGGCCGCTCGACCACACGTCAACCTATCCACCATGTTGGTCCGGGCAGCACTCCTGAACTCTCACATCGGGACAGAAGAAAATGTACCGGACTCGTCGGCAGTTTGAGGATCTACAGACCGTCGCACATAAATAAAAACAGATCTTGGAGTATTACTTTTCACCGGTAAGACTGAACAGTTGTTTATGGTGTTTTTGGTCATTATGTTGCCAGCCTAATTAGCCACCAGTGCATACATTTAATAACTATAGCGATATAGTTAGCTGTGAAAGCTGAACTTTTAAATGGATTCTTACTAAGTTTGAACTTGTATTGTAGTTCATATCATGAAGTAAATTGTGCTATGAGCATAATATGTACAGTGATCACTTTGACTAGAGTGTCAGTATTAGGGAGCTAAAGCATCTCTCTTTAATTTCACTACTCATTTACAAAGATCACTAGATTATAAGGATTTGATAGCTTATCATAAAACTCTGGACTGATTATATATATATATTTCCTTTTCAGCCAGTTGCAAACAGGAGCACACAAGCCTTAAAGAAATCTGAAAAAAAGCCAGTTCTGCATTTCCAAGAAACGACAGCCTTTTCACTATTATTTAATTTACTTTTTAATCTACTATCTTTAGGCTATTCTTCATTATTTATTCTGTATTATTCCATCTTTGATATTACAGTCTATTTGCTATTATTTATTTTTTGTTATTCATTGATATGGTATTGTACATATAATGGTTGGTATAATAAATCTATTATATCACTTGTGTTATTGTACTGTTGTGCTCAGTATTTTATTACATTATTTACTTTACTACAACTTGTACTATATACTTTTTATTATCACATATCACTTTTACTATTTTACTGTGCACTGTATAATATTTGATCAATGTAAGCTTCACTGAATCCATAAAGGATTATCATTTAGCTGCATTCGTTTAATGTTTGTTGTGGAGTTTATATCTAGAGTGTCATGTAAATAGGAAGCAGACTGTCACATTTTGATTTGTTTTCATTGATTTTATTCATTTTTTTCAATGACTGAAAATTGTTAGTACTTATTTCCCCCCCCCCCAGTATTTCAAAGGGATTGAGCTGAGGCACAAGGCTAAAATGTTGGGGTTGAAGGCAGAGAAAGCAATAAAAACTTAATTTAATGTAAATGACATTACATGTATATATTACAGTTATACTACATTAATGTTATAATTGTTAAAAAAACAAACTCAACCAAATCAACAGGATTGCGAGTGTGAGCTTTCATAATTTCTTTTAAAAAATTAACAATTTTCCAAACCTGACTAAATAACCGGAGGCAGAGTTATTTTTTAAGTCCATGCATATCACAAACTACTGAAATCGGCGGATAAATGTAAACATTATCGTGATTTGATCCAAAAAACCGCAGCTCCTCCATTCACCGATATTTGTTTTTAAAGCAGTCTTGCCCGGACAAAGATGGCGGCCGCGTATCGCAGCAACGGCTCAGAGAGGCCAATGAGGCGTCTAGGTTTTTATATGTCTATGATCTGTGCAAGGAACAGCAATGAAAATACGCCAATAATAAACAGAATATCATGCTATTGATACGCAGAAAAATGAACTATGGCGCGATATGCACGCTATAGTCCCTATTGCATATCATAAGCACGCCAAAGTCAATTTCTGACAAGAAATAATAATATTATCAATTTTTTTTATTATTAACAATACTATACATTTTTATCCACTGTACTTTTATGCATATTAATATTATTAAAAATCTAAATAATAATATTATTCATTTTTACATATTTATTTTTATCCACAGCGATTAAATAAGCGATTTAATATAGCAGTGCACGTTCAAATAAACCTCCATCCTTCAGCCAGTCGTGTAAAATGTCACACCCACCGTCAGCAGGACGAGATTAGCACTCCAGCGGATTGTTAGGATGAAACTAAAGCGGACAGATACAACCGGAGAAACGATGACACGTCACTGGCTTTATACAGCCGTATTCACTAACTTTAACAAGTGATGTTATTATAAAGATAAGCGTTTCAATAACTCCAGGGTAATGTAATGAAACTCCTCAGATATTAAGAGTAACGCGTCGCTGTAAGCCGCTTTAAGACCGCGCGCAGGTGGATGGACAGAGATGACTTCAGCGCTTACTGTGACCGTCCTTGTGCCTTTAATGACAGAAAATAACGGGACGCAGAGTTTAGCGGAACTTTTTACAGGAACGCGCAAATAATGGCAAAGAAGAAACTGGTTTTATCGGGCAGTTTTATCAAGGGATTCCCAGATGACAGGTTATTATAGAGGCAGACATGCCAGCCAACCTCACCACGAACTACAACTTCCCAGCCCTCATCTTCGGGATATTATTGATCATTATCATCATCTGCGGGAACGTGTTGGTGTGTCTGAGCGTGTACACGGAGAAAGCGCTGAAAACCACCACCAACTACTTCATAGTCAGTTTGGCTGTTGCTGATTTGTTGCTGGCTGTTCTGGTCTTACCGCTGTTCGTGTACGCAGAGGTGAGTCGAGACACTTAGAAATTTGACATTTCAGAAATTGTAATACAGCCTAATATTTACTGTTGGCCAGAAAACAACCAGGTTTGGACTTACATTAAAACCCTGCTAAGCTGGTTGGTGATCATCTTAAATGTCGAGGTAAAACCTTCTTATAGATACAACCACTTTCATGCTGGTTTTAGCTACTAAACATACTTTATTTCAAGTCAGCTAAATGTAATAACGCGATTTCAGTCAATGCTGGCTAAATATAAAGGGCAATACATATACACATACACTACCGTTCAAAAATGTGGGGTCAGTAAGATATTTAATGGTTTTTAAAGATGTTTCTTCTGCTCATCAAGGC
>JAUMHE010000085.1:2925375-2947875 GCA_032359235.1 Enteromius mattozi | reverse complement strand
ATTCCAGATTTTCAAATAGGTGTCTCTTCTTCAAATATTGTCCAATCCTAACAAACCAGACATCAATGGAAAGCTGATTTAATCAGTTTTTAGATACATATTTTATAACTGTTTTCATTGTGATAGCAATCATCTATGCTGTTAACATTTTTGCAACATCATAAACTCACTTTTGATCAATTTAAAGCGAAGAAAGTGAGAAGAATTGTTTGCGTTTTAAACAAAATATTATAATATTAATATTGGTTAAACAAGCCTTATACTAATCAGTGGAAAAGGTAATTAAAAGGGATAATAGACAGTGTGATGTGCACTGAAATTGATTTTCATTTTTATCAATAATCAATTATTCGTTATAAACAGAAAATCAGCTGATGCGCATGCGCACACCGACCTGCGAACGCGGTCTCGGCGTCGTCGGGGTTCGGTAGGGATTCGGTGATGTCGATGTTTGCCGCTTCTCCCATCACAGTCATCGTGGCGACTTCGGCCTCCGATTCGGTATCCGAACCCGCCGCCTCTCCCGCAGACGCGTCGCCCAGCTGCAGCGCTTTCGCCGCCGGTTCAGTCGCGTCCATTTCACAACAGCGGCGCACGAAACCAGCCGAAATTATCCGAAGGATTGACGAGGCGAGCTGCGCGTCCCTCGCGGTTTGTAAAGCTGCAGGTGTCCCGCGAGCGCTTAATCAACTTGCACGAATAAATAATGCATTTACTAAAACGTTTATTTTTTTCTTCGGGTATAAAAGAAAAGAAAATGGTTGCAGGATAATGGCCTCCGAGTGCCTTTACTGGGGACGGGGATCAACACAGGAAGGAGAGAAAGCGGAAATTACCGAATCAAAACGGAAATTACCGAACGAACACGACGTGCGACGAAACTACGCTCGACAACAGCGTGATTTGTAGTCAGAAATGTAGATTTCTTAAAAGTTGTTGCAATGTTCACTATGGGATATAAATATTTTATATAAATACTTAAAACAGCTAAAATGAACACGTTATACATCAACACACATTATATATATATATATATAAAAAAGATATGAAGTATATTAAGATTAAGTAAATATAAGATAAGTGAGTATATTAAGATATCCTATTGTACGATTTTTGTATTAATATTATTACTAATAATAATAATTTATTTTATATATATATATATATATGTAGACACTCCAATTCCGAAATGATAAAAAAATGGTAAAAAAGCAAAAATATAAAAATAGATTTAAAAAAAGAGAACTACAAAAATGTATTGTCAAATGTATTGTTTTGATGTTCACATTTTCAGATACAATGCTACAATAAGGTTATCGATGAAGAATTTACTTAAAAATAAACAATTACTAAATTATATTGTGTATTTTCTTTTGGGGGGGGCATTATAAAACCACAAATGACCATAATAATAAAAAAAATACTATGACAGCATTTGTCAACATAGCAAACAATGACTCAAGTTTCATCAAATGCATTGATTTATGTCAATTTTCAAACAAAAATAAATACAAATAAATTCCTTTTTTTAAATCTTTTATTGTAAATTGTTTTTCCAGAGTATACCGTGATTCATGTCCATGTAAAGATAATAATTGATATATTTGGCATTATAAGAGTACATTATTACAGTAAAATTAAATATATTGAAATATAAAAGGTATGAAGTAGAAATGTGAATCATCAGACAGGCCAGCAGTAAGAACCAGAATTCACTTTACGGACCTGACCGGGCTGCCGTGGAAATGTCACTGACTGTCCTGTAGATAACAACGAATTAAACTAATTACACAAATAAAACTGCCACAACAAACACCTCTAATTACTATCAGTCATTGCTGGTTTACTGCTGTTCGTAATCTATTACCTGGAATAAGTGGGATTGTATTTCCAGTATTCAGGACAAGTTGAAGAGCGGAAGGCTCCTGACTCCCAGACTCCTCTGCAGGCTTCCTCACTGAAACGCTCACTTCTCCCCTCTTTATCAACCAGTCCATCTTGTTGCCAAGGTAACTCACACCTTTTACACTGAGCGCATCGACTTCCTGTGGAAGCAGCGGAGCGAAGGCAAGATGCTGCTTCTGCACCCTGAACAACACAGGACAGGAATGAGACACACAGTGACGTCTGGATGTGAGCAAGACACTGACTCTTCAAGATGGCAGTGATTTTGTCACCTGAAACCAGTAAAGCCAAACAGCACCGCCTGCAGAAAGCCGCCCATACCAGTGAGGAAGTTCACACACCCAGAGCCATCCGCCGACTCACTCCACACCTCCACACAGAACAGGAAAATACAGATGATGGAGATATATGACATCAAATACTAGAGTATTAATATATTGTGTACGGTATATAGCTTTAAATATTGACATATGTTACCCTGGAGCACAAAAGTAGTCATAAGTAGCACAGGTATATTTGTAGCAATAGCCAAAAATACATTATATGGGTCAGAATTATCCATTTTTTTACTTTTATGACAAAAATCATTAGGATATTAAGTGAAGATCATGTTCCATGAAGATATTTTGTTAGTGTCCCACTGTAAATATATTAAAACTTGATTTTTGATTAGTAATATACATTGCTAAGGACTTCATTTGAACAACTTTAAAACTTTTTTTGATTTTTTTGCACCCTCAGATTCCAGATAATCAAATAGTGTCCAATCCTAACAAACCATGCTTCAATGGAGAATGTATTCATTCAGATATATATATTTATATGATGTATAAATCTCAGTTTTGAAAAAATTGACCCTTGTGACTGGTTTTGTGATCCAGAGTCACATATGCGGAATTTGTAAGTTTTCTTGTCATCACAAATAAATTATGTTGCATATTAATGATCCATATATCCGTAATTATAATGCAGTTTAATTTTTTTGTGTGTAAATTTAATCAAGCACGAATACGAAAGCCTTTTTCTGCCAAGGGATAAAACAATAAAAATGTAATTACAACCTTTTACTGTATCTCACAATTCAGACACTATTTGAGAAATAAACTATTTAAAATGAAAAATTGCAAGATATAAACTTTTGTTGTGAGATATAAACTCAGAATCATGATCAGATTTGAGTTTATATTTCACAAATCTGACTTTCTTGCCTCTGTTTACTTCTAGCAATTCTGTTGTTTTTATCACTAAATTCTGACCTTTTTCTAGCAATTGAAAGTTTAGCAATTTACAATTATGAGGAAAAATGACAGAGCTTGTGAGATATATCATATAAATTGCAAAAATGAACAAAAAGGGTGAATTGTGGGATAAGTTGTTTTTTATCCTGTGGCTAAAACAAGCTTCCAGTGTTTCTATACATTTAAATTTAATGTTGATTTTTAAACACTTTTTAATGTAAAAATAATATTACTATATATAGTTTCGAGTTTATTTACCACTCTGAAAATAGAAAATCAAGGTCTACAATGCATTATGGGATACAGTATTCTGATAAAAAAAAAAAAAAAATTAACAGTAAATAATTTTTTTATATGTTTTACAAGAAAATACTATTTAATTTAAGTTTGTTTATAAAATGAACTTTACTAGTAGCAATTTCTGAGCAAAACTGTTTCGACGCTACTTTTTCATTTTTAGTGCACTATGCACTGCAAAGACGTACCTGAAATGGTTTCTGGATATTTTTGAAGCATTTCTGCAGAAGCTTTTGGGCTCTTTCAGCATCTCCAAGTTCAAGCCAACCCAAAGCAAACATGCCCTACAAACAGACACGCACATAGACTTTTTTAAACATTTTACAAGAAAATAAAGCATGAAAAATCTAAGAAGCCCACACAGAGAATGATGGTCGAGGCACAGTGTGTGACTTACCCATGTCATGGCCGGTCCGAGCGGATCAGTGACGGACTCATATGCTTCCAGGTCGTTGCGTCTGACCTCTGGGGTCATGGTCATGGTCAGCGGGTATCCGAGCAACACCACATCTGCCTGCTTGACTCCACTTCCTATGAAATATAACGCAGCAGTACAAACTAATTTTAAAGCTTAAATACAATCACCAGAAGTAAAAAGCTAAGCGTAGGATATAAAATAATTATATTTTTTGTTGTTGCTGTTGTAGTTTTTTTATTGCTTAAAATCTATCTATAAATCACAAAAATCTATCTTAATCAGAATTTCAATTTTCTGAAGGCATGCATGACTGATGATGTCATGGCCAGTGTTATTTTAGTGTTATTTACTATTACATTTTATTAAAATTTGATTTTTCTGCTTCATACGTTTTTATTTTTACTTTTTTTAATTTTTAGTAATTAAGTAATTATATGAATTAATTAAATTTCATTTTTAGTAATATTGTCATGTGCTTTTAAGTATTACTATTTACATTTAATTTATTTTTATTTCAGTTTTTGTTTTTATTAATTTCCAGTACTTTAAATTTTCATTTAATTTAGTGCTGTCAAATGATTGAAATTAACTGCATCTAAAATAAAAGTTATTGTTTACATAATATATGTGTGTGTACTGTGTATATTTATTACGTATATATTAAATACTCACCAATGCATGTATATTTTTAAGAAAAATGTTATGTTTATGTAGTAAATATATTTACATATAATTTAAATTATAGAAATAAATGCATATAAATATTTTCAAAATATATACTGTATGTGTGTGTATTAATATATACATAATAAATATACACAGTACACACATTATGTAAATAAAAACTTGAATGTGTTTAACTGCGATTAATCATTTAAACATCACTACTAAAGACACACACATAAAGTATATATTTAAAAAAATATATAAAAAAATATAGTTGCTCTTTAGCAGCTGCCTTTTCCCAGGCATGTAAAAGCTTAAAAATCCTGATTGGTATATTACTGATGTATTTTACGTAGTGGAACAAAAGGTGAAAATATCTTTAGTTTGCGTTTAAACCAGACACTATTTCAGGCATTTCTCCAAAGACTGACATCCACTGATTTTGTTTAGACAGGTGAATTGGGAAATATATATATATATATATATAATGATTACTGCAACATGAGCATGAAGCTGATGAGGGCGTCTCACCCTGCGTGTAGCCATCAAACTCTGGGTGGTACTTCAGTTCCGGGTCAAAGGGGATTTTGATCTTATCAGCAACGTCCTGCCAAGCGGGAGGAGGTGTGTGCCCCAACAGACCGGACAACTCCACGGCAAACTGAAGACTAAACAAATGATGACTGTTTGACTGTTGACTGTGTTATCATACACCAGTGGTGAAAACTGTAGGTTTGTGCTACACACCTGCGTTGGGCGACAGCGTTAGTGAACACGGAGTTATCGACAGTGAAGTAATACTCATCAGGAGGAATCACACCTAATAAACAGACACAAACAATAGTTACTGTACAACATCCAAACATGACAACTGCTTCTAAAGCAGCATTTCACTTTGAATTTCTTACTTTATTTCATTCATTTTTTGTTTTTCCAGCCCTGAATGCAACACAAAACATTAAAAACTAATATGATGTAATACTGTGTAAATTCAATACATTACTATCATTTCAAGTATTAATATACATGCATGATCGTTAATATCATGACCACTGTTATTTTAGTATTAGTTTTATTCATATTTTGTATTATATGCACCACCTCACTGCCCCGCCCTTCTTTTTCAGTTTTTTTATTTTAATTTTAGTTAAATTTTTAGTCATTCGTTATGTTTTTTTAGAGGTTAAATTTATTGTTTATTAATTTTAGGTTTTTATTTATTTCCAGCTATTTTAGTGCTTCTATTTCAACTTATTTCAGTTCCATTTTTGTATTGTTTTTTGTTGTTGTTTTCCCAACTTTTAAGCGATTAATTGCATTTTTACGTAATATATGTGTGTATATTGTGTGTATTGTAAACGTAAATGTAAACTGTATATTAAATGTATATGAAAAATATAAATGTAAGTACATGTAAATAATGGTAAAATATACTTTGTTTGTGTGTGTATATTTATATACACAACACATAATAAATATACACAGTACACATATATTATAAAGACAAAACCTTTTATTTCAGATTAATAGCGATTAATTGTTTGACATCAATACTTTTTAATCTTTCACTTTTTAAATGTTTAGTAATTAAGTAATTATGTGAAGTAAAATTACATTTAATTTTTAGTGATATTGTTATGTGGTTTTGTCACTTTTATTAGTTTTGGTTCTTTTTAAATATTACTATTTACATTTCATTTATTTTTATTTCCTTTTGTTTCTATTTAATTTGAATATTTAGAGTATTTTATTGATGTAAGTACTTATTTTATTTAGTTGCCAAGATCATTAAAAAGGCAGCATTTCTAATTAATTTTTTTTTTCTTTTTAAGTATTGCTTTCAATTACCAAAACAGTAATAGTTAATTAACAAAGACAACCCTGATGTCAGGGCCAACCTTTGATATGGTACTGCTGCTCAGTAGGGTCCCATGTTACCCGTGAAGTCCAGTAGTCAGCGACGCCCCACACCACTTCACTGCCCCGTCCTTCTCTGAACATCTCCAGGTCCTGTGTGATGGACCAGACACCGATCATGTTCTGACACATGTGTCCAGTCTGTATGTGTGTATCGTCTGTACCTGTGTGAGGTAAAAGTACTGCTGGAAAGCCAGCACCACGTCTCCATTGATGTGCAGCTCCTGCTCTGCGTAAATGTCCTCTGGACAAACATCACGGCCTGTCACCGCACTCTCCCACGCAAACTTCAGTCCCTGATTAAACGGGTAGAAAAACTGTAAATAATATAGGAGTATATAAAGCTGCAGATTATTCCAAAATAATTCCTCACTGTACCTGGTAGCCCATCTGCTGGGCGTTTGCTCGGGCACCTTCTCTCGTTCCTACACGGTACTCCAGCACGGCCCGGGCCAGTCTGGGATAGAAGAGGGCCACACTGGGGTACATCCATGTGTCCTGCGGGGAGGATTTTATATATATATATATATATATATATATAATCATTTGTGTAGTCTTTGTGTGTGTGTATGATTATACATATATATAATTTACATTCATTTTAGTAATAAAGCACAATATATATATATATTACACACACACAGACTACACACAAATGATAATATATAGTTTGTGATAGCTATATATATATGAACAGTGTTAAACTCACCTGATCCCAGAACACATGGCCATGGTAATCCTCATCTTTATTCCCGTTTGACAAACCCCCAGGACTGACGCCTCCAAACCCGAACGGTGCATTTGCCTCCTCTCCTGAAGACGAGAATGAGCTGAGGAGATAAAACATGCAGCCAATCAGAGCTCGGTTCAGGCCTTCTGCTCCCTCCACCTCTATGCTGCTCCCCTTCCAAAACTCCGCCCAGCTTCTCAGGTGCAAGGGTCGTAGGTCGCCAGCAGCAATGAGCACCAAACCAGTATCATAACACGACCGGACGCTCTCATCGCTACCGGCAACGGCAACCAGGAAAACCCAGCGGGACTGGCTCTGGTCGGGTGTGAGGGTCAGAGTGGATGTGATGGGCGTCCAGATCAGGTGCACAAACGGACGGATTCCTCCAGGAACCTCTGCAGAGACCGTCTGCCCAAAAATATGCCTGAAGAGAAAAAAAAGGTCACTTCTGGGAAACAAGCAAACATACACTACTATTTATTTATTAATTTATTAATTCACTTTTTAACATCATGCCAGCATCAAGGCTATTTTCATGGCGATCTCCAAGTATAATACACAAGGTATACAATTAACAAAAGGTTATAAAAGACATTTTAGATGTACACTAGACATAAAAATCTGAAATACATTCAGGTGATACATTTTTAAATAAATGAGTTAGACACACCTCTGAATAAAACCGCTGTACAATCCAATAAAACATGTTTCACAGTCATTTTAGTTTAGTAAAGCATGATGGTTTAAATCTTGTATCACATAAAAGACACCTTGTAAAAAAAATTGGCCATAACTTTGTTTCATATAGCTTATTTATCCCATTCCATCTGCCACATGTCATTAATATAAGAGTTTATCCACATACACTACTAAAACACCTTTTCCTTTTATTTAACATTTATTATTATTAATATATAATATATAGAAATATTTTTATCATATTAATGTTACTTACTTAATATTTTGTAGATAATAAAATAGATTATTTTCAATTATTAAAATATTAAAATGCTTATTATTTTGTTTAATTAATAAAAGATATTCATAGAAAGAATAATGATAATTTATAAATAAAAATAAATAAAGATATTGTTTTAATAAACATAATTTTATGAATTATGCAAGGTATATGTTAACTATGTAGGGAACAAAATTACATTTATAGTGGGCTTTTCATGTAGTTTTGACAAACATCTGGTTTGAGTCCCAATAATATTTGAAGCATTTCTATGTTACTTAATACCTATACTTATATTTTATAAATAATAAATATATTTTTATTATTATTAGAAAACATTTATATGCTTATTGTTTCATTTATAGACATTTCTTAATAAAGAATAATAAACAATTTTATGAATTATGCAAGGTATGTTTGTTATATGCTAACTATGTAGGGAACAAAATTGCATCTGGTTGAAGCCCCACCTACATTTGGTTTTATTTGAATACAAAAAGGAAATATTTTGCCATTGCTACACCTGATACATGTAGTAACTGCAATTCAGTACGCAAATGAAGCATATGAGTTTAAAGTCATAACATTTTGAGAATAAAGTCAAAATTACAAGAACAAAGTCATAGCAGTAAAAGATTAAAGTCACAATATTTTGAGAATAAACCCTCATAGCCTTATGAGATTAAAGTCATAGTATTTTGAATAGTATTTTTATTCATTAATAATATTATTTCTACAACTGTATTCTTGTAATCTTGACTTCATTCTCAAAATATTGTGAATTAATCTCATATTGCTATGACTTTATTCTTGCAAACTTTTTTTCATCGTGATTATACATATATATATTTTACATTCATTTTAGTAATCAAGCACAATAATCTAATAACTTTTAATCATTAAAATATAAAAGTTAAAATGTGTATTTCTTTATTTTATGCAGCATTATTAACACTTGCATATTTAATTCCAGAATGCAAGTGTTATATAAACAGAAGTACCTCCCATCCTTGTAGTCCGGTGCATTCTGGAAAACAACGTCATCACTTTGGGGTTTGAAAGAACTTTCTAGCTGAATGGTGATTGGTTCAGCACTGGTTTCCGAGCGTTTGAGGAGAACCTCCATAACCAGGAGGTGTGTCTGCTGCCGGTGAGCGTACAAAACCTGAGCGGCCTCAAAACCAGGAGTGACCACGGTATGAGAGAAAACACCTGGTACACAGAAAGAGAGTCCTGTACTGTAATATCAAATACAGTATTATACCGCACACTCATTTTTATGTATTCTTTCTAACCTGTGTGCATGTCTAACTTGTACGTGTGTCGCCCCACTTCTGCTGTCTTCATTTGAACCGCCAGAGGACAAGGAATGTTGCCACGGTGACAAGTCCCGCCTTCACCGTTATAAACCCCGCCCATGTGCATAATTGGATCGAACACTCTCCATCCTAGCAGGCCGTTGGTCAGCGGTGGCATAAAGCGAGGGTCGGACGGCAGAGAGTCAGAGGTAAAGATGTACGGGTCGACAGGGTCAGAGGTCATTTTTGGGCAAGCCGGCCTGCAGTTGAAAGAAAAACATGATGTGTGAGTTAGATGCAAGAAACCTATTCATTGTTATGTGGCAAGACAATCATAAAACAGTAAATTATATCACAGACAGACCTCCTGTAGAACCTCATGACTATGTCAAAATAAAAAAATATTCTTTTTATTCATGTTCATTTTCTTTCACATACACACACTGTCTGTTTACACTCAATAAAGAATACAAAATGTGCTTAATAGTTATTAAAATGAGTAATTTATAGTAAATACTATAGTAATATAAACAAAATACTGTATTACGTTTTCTACAACTATAGGGTATATTATACTACAATACACTACAGTTTACTGTAGTAAAAACTAAAGTATACTACTGTATTTATAGTTAATACTACAGTATGCTGTAGCGTTCATTTAAAAAAGTGTTGTAAATAATACTAATACATACAGTATAATACACAGTATAGTTAAAAAACACTACAGTATTTACTATAAATTACTAAAGTATATTGTCATGTGTCATTTAAACTCGTGACTTTGACCATCGTAAACAAAATCTAAGCTACCGATGCTGCATGCAAACATACAACTGATAGTTTACTTACTTTGACTAATATTCAAATTAATGATGGTACATATTTCCTAAAGCAAGTTTTATGATAAAAAAAAAAACCTTAGTACTTACTGATGTTTCGAGCATCTGTGAATGCAGAAAAGTTTCTTGTTTTCATACACCAACGCGGATGTAAAAGAGGCGGGGCTACAGTCAAGTGACTGGAGTGGGCGGGGCGAACAGCCGAGACGCCGTCTCTGATTGGTCTGGTAGGTTGGTCTAAAGAATTCACCAATTTTGAAATAAAAAGTTTAAATGTTGTCAAGTTTGCTAAAATGTTAGGATATGAGTTTTAAATGCCATTAATTATGAATAACCTGAATTATGAATTAAATAAAATCTGAATTATGAAATATAAACATAAATAACATACATGTATGAATATAAAATGTATATTTAAAAATAAATGAATATAAATTGCGAGAAGATTTATTCATTTATTATAAAAAATACTCTTTATCTTACAATTTTTTTCCCCCTGAAATGCATTATAAATAAATTTATTATAATTTAATAATTGTTCTATAATACTAGTAATTTTCCAGGACATTATCCATTATCCATTGTTAACCCTGTACAAATATAAATATTTTTTTTGCAGAGATTTGATGTGGTGAGGCAATTTTGCGCAATTGCGTCACACTAATATGTAGTCCTTTACAATTCAAATGTTCGTTTTCTGCATAACAAGCACATCAGATATCATTACAACGTCATTTGGCGATTTTTAACAACCTTCCTCTAGCGTCTTTAACCCTGCGGTCATGGCGCTGTTCTGCCTCTAGGTGGCAGCAAACGCTGCTCTGTTTCTCGTTGGCAGCGCGCCGGAGTTCGGGATGCAGAGCCTGGGAAAAGAGCAGCTTTACCCTTATAAGGCCGCAATCCATCCGCTCCGTTTTCCCCCAGACTTTTCCTCTCCACCCTCCCTTCCTCTCTCTCCCTCTCGGGCCGCAGGGATATTTACAGCAGGACTGGCTCGACGTACCTTATTAGGAGCTGTCCTTGTTGTCAGTGTATATGAAGATGAGACAAACAGATGAGAGGATGGCATTCATTCTCAAGGGTCATGTGTGGGTTTTTTTTGTTGTTTGTTTTTTTGCCAAAGGTAACAAGAGGCACATGTGTGATCTGTGCAGCACGTGTCAGAATCCCATTCAGAAGTGTCTTTTTAACTTTCTGCGGCCCTCATGTTTCTCTCTTATTGTGCTTTGGAGCTTGGTGTCAGGCGAGAATGAATCAAGTTCGCTCTCACACTGTCTGGTTTTACTGTAACTTCCTGTCCTGCTCTCTGTGGGAATGTTGCATCCATTATTCCAGCTGTTCTTCTGTTTTTTTCCCCCTGCTATCAGATGATGAGGGACATCTGGTAGACGTGCACACAGCATTAGGGAGAACTGAGAAAGAGAGAAAGCCTGGCTGTGTCCTGATGACTTAATACTGCTAGAGTTTGAACATGATGCCCAAAGATACTGAATCAAATCTAGAAACTCAACTTTCAAAAGCATGAACAGCTCTGGGTACTGTTACTGAATCCAAATGACATGAAAACATTGCTGTTAGTATCATTACATTGATTTAAATAGGATAATATTGTACCGTATCGATATAAAAAGTAGTGCGATTAATCGCATTCAAAATAAGTTTTTGTTTACATAGTGTGTATGTATGTGCACGTATAAGAAAACTTGCTGACCTGATCTCAAACTAATTAATATTCATATTTTTGTTTGTTTTACATTTTATACTTTAGCTTTACATTTCTTTCTAGTTTGCGCACTGATCAGGGGAGGTCTATTATAATGCTGATTAATTGCGATTAATCGTATCCAAAATAAAAGTTTTTGTTTGCATAAAATAAAAAAATGAGTGTAATGTTTATATTTAACATGCATGTATAAATACACACATGCATGTATATATTTATTTTTTAAAAAGTGTGTTTATTAAAATATTTATAAATTGTACATACATATATTTTCAAAATACTGTATGTAAGTGTGTATTTATATATGCATAATTTATACAAAACTTTTATTTTGGAATACGATTAATTGTGATTAATCATTCGACAGCACTATTATATGATTAATTTTAAAAATTATTATTTTTGTTTTATTTTAGTATTATATTTGATGTTTTTACTATATTATTTTAGTTTTTCTTTTTAATAATTAAAAAAAATTAATAATAATAATAATAAAAAAAGAGTTTGATTGGCCACTGACCAGGGACTGTGAGTTATGTCAATTAATATTCAAATAAAACACAAACTGCCATCTTACACAACAATAAACCACAGCAGAGAAATGGTAAAATAATAAATAAAATAAACAGGCACTAGTCTACAAACACACATATTTTATTAAGTGCCAACATTCATTCAATATATTAGAAAAACAACACGTGGAGAAAATTAAGCAGATATCAAGTTACAGTTTATAGCGTTATGAGTTTAAATGAATAATATTTGTACATTTACACAATAAACAAAAGCCGTCGCCCTCGCTTCAGAAGAAAGAGAGCATTCAAACAAGGGTAAAAACCACAAAAATAGACATTTCCTCATGGCTCGCCGCAAGTGTTGCTTTAAAAAAGATGCATAGCGTAACTGGTGTGTTTTCAGCGAATGATTGTTGCGCTGCTTTCTGGAGTCGATGGATTGGAGTGACATGCTCAGACCACCTTTAGTGGAGTTTAGGGTAGAACCTCTCGATTTTGTGTGTGTGTGTTTGTGCAAAGATGCAAAAATACTGCAGACTTCAGCTGCCTGAGACTCGTGGAATGTGTGTGGAGTGTGTGCGCTCACGCTTATGGGAATGTGTATGGTGCATGCGTCCCTATACGAGTGTGTGTGTGTGTGTGAGAGAGAGAGAGAGACAGAGAGAGAGAGAAATGGGGAAATCTGAAGCTCTGTTGAAGAAGTTGGATGAAGTTCAAACGATGAAGGTAAAAGATCACGGCTAACTGTCAGCCGTGGGCAAACACTGTTCCTCTCCTCCTCTTTGGCTCGGGGTGGTATGGTTTCTCCTCCTCTCTCTCGGTCTCTCGCTCTATTTGGAGAGTTTGCTGATGACTCTGATGAGCGCGCCGTTCTCGTCCTTCAGCCTCTGGTTGTCGGCTCTCAGATCCCCTAAAACCTGCGAGACAGACACACTCCAGGTCTTTACAGGAGTCATGTAAAGAGACAGTTCACACTAAAGCATAAATACTGACATCATTTACACGCCCTCATGTCGTTCTGTCATCATCATCATCAATAAAACTGATATTAAAATATTTTAGTTTTTTGTCATTTAATTTATTTGTGGCTTCAACATGAGCTTTTGCAAATGTGATATTTATAATATATTAATAACATTTTATATATATTTTTTCATATTATTACTTTTTTCTTTTGGATTTTTTAATGACCACTGACCAAGTGCTAAATTTATTAATAATTGATGAAAACAATATTAATAATAATAATTAATAAACTTAACATTAATCTGTCATTTTTGATTTACATTTTATTTTATTATGGCCACTGGATCTGTTTTAAACTCAGTTTGTGTGCATGTCATCTTTTATCACTGATATGCAAAAAAAAAACTAATTGGTTAAATACTTTTCTCATTGATTTCAAACCTACAAAACTTACTTTACCACTCCTTATAATGCATGAAATTACAAGTTTTCAGTTTCCAGTAATTTTTCTGTCCTCAATAAGAGTAAAAGTACACAAACTCACAGCCAGCACATAGAAGCTGATGATTAATAAGAACCAATCAGATTTCACTGTAGGCAATGCCAGAAATAGAAACCAGGTGACTAAACTCACATTAACATTTGTCATTCCTGGCTAGTAAGACAAATGCCTCGATAAACCAGTTTTACTCGTGTTTGCTGAATTGCTCTCAGGTATTAAAATATACATTCACAACATTTCAGTGGAGAGCCAATCAGCATCCAGAACTGAGTGAATGAGAGCCGACCAGAACAAGTCTTCCGTGATCACATGCTCTCACCTTTAGCTCCTCTTCTAACTCAGCGGCACGCCTCTCTAACATCTTTTTCTCCTGAAACGCAGAGAAAACAAGCGTGGAGTGACATCATGAGATTGAGAAGCTCTATAGAGGTGCTTTTCATTACTTCAGCAGAATGTGTGTTCTGTAAACTCACCTTCTTCTCCATTTCCAACAGAGCCGTGCAGTCCGTGAATCTCTCCTGTCTCTGTTAAAAACACAAACACAGAAGTCAAATATATTGTTATTTCCTACCACATTCATACTGAAACAAAACATTTACAAATATCAGTGTTTCTACAGAATGAAAATATCCGTGCGCATCTATTGTAAAAATTAGTCTTTAATCTATTTATCTATCTATGTATTTATATTATATATATATATATATATATATATATATATTCTACCTTTACTATTATTGGTAAATAAATCCAAATGTAAAATAAAAAACAAATACACACACATATGTAAATAACTGTTCTTTATATGACACACACACACACACACATATATATATCTATATAAAAATATATATGTACAGACACATTAAACAGACACATTAATTTATATATAACATATTTTAATTCATTTTTTCCTAAAATGTGCCTATCATAGTTTAAGTATATAGTTTTTATTCATTTTTATTTTAGTTTTTTACTTTCAGAACACATTATTATAATTTAAATGAAAAATGAAAATGTAGCTTAAAATGAGTTAATTTCAACTTAAATGATTCAATTATTTAACTTTCAAGTTTTATTATATATAATAAATAATAATATAAATGTCTAGCGACTTCCCTTTTATTTGTATTTTTATCAGTTTTATTTTACATTTGATTATTACCTATGTATTTTTCCTAATTTCTCAGTGCTTACATTAATATTTAATACTGTAATTAGATGCCTTTAAAAATATCCTTTCATGAATTCTTTGATTTAGTCTAATAGACTAATGGATGTCGGGGTATGCTTTTATATGCTTGATCAAAAGAATTTTCCTACTAGAAAACAATAAGTATAAGTAAAGTATATCTGAAACTGCTATCATAGTAATCCGACACATGTGTGTGAAGCTGTGGTGTGTGTGTGTGAGAGAGAGAACCTGTGTGGCCTTTTCCAGCTCCACCCGGGTCAGTGAAATAGTTCTCTGTGTGTCTGATAACTGTGACTGCAGGCGGCGGTTCTCCCTGGACATCTCCTCAAACATCTGAAACACACATGGATACGGACATAAAACACACACACCTCCTGCCAACACAATTGGTGTTGCCAAACCACAAAGCCCTGCTGACCTTCTTGAAGTCCCTGGACTCTGATCCCCTCGTGAGAATACAGTCGTTCAAGACCGAATCAGACCTGACAGGAAGGAAAGACAGAGAGAGAGAGAGAGAATGAGAAGGATGCAGGTCTCAAAACAACCTGAAAGGTCAAAGGTCAGACTCTTACCTGCTGCTCGTGTATCTGTCTGTCTGCATGAGGGAAACACAAAATATGTCACGTCAGCAAGAAACCATAAACACATGCAAGAACTTAACAAATGACACTATTGCTATTCAGCAATCAGCACTGTTTAAAATGATTTAATATATATATATATATGTGTGTGTGTGTGTGTGGTGTATGTATATGTATATAAATATATACTGTATACACAGTGTGTGTGTGTGTGTACATAATACTAAATTTAAGTAATGAATATTCTTATTTCTATATTATATTTAATGATTAAATAATAATTTTATAAATTGCATTAAATATCTAATGTATATACGTTAGCAAATTTCTATGTTCTAATGTAAATATCTAATGCATATACATTAGTAATTTGTAATAACTCTGTTAACAATTTTCAAAAATTCCAATTAATCGCAATCAAACTGCATTTGGTTTATTTTGATTAAGTTAAACAAGTAACTAAAAAATACAGCAAACTAACACAATAAAACCATGATAACAAACTCTTTATATATTCCCCCTCATAAAGTACTATCACTGTCAATCAATTAAAAAGAGCATGCTGATTGGTCAGACCTGTGGGTCCCGCCCACTGCTACTCTCCTCCTCTCCACTGGGGTCGTTGTCATCGTTCTGAAAGCACAGAAGTAAATGTTTAAATCAAGCCTCCTGCTTGGATCAGGTGTGCTGCTGTTCCTCACCTCTCCTGTCTTCCCTCTCCTCCGAGCTCTGGCTCTCCTGCGCTCCCTCGCTCGCTCCTCGCTGTCTGCCACTGCGCTGTCTGCATCTGACACACAACACACAAACCATGTTACACACAACCACACGGCTGAACACAGCAGGGGAGTGTATCATCAAACACACTGATGAGGGTGAAAGGTGAAAGGTCACCCTGTCTGTCAGGACGTGGAGCACCGGGAGGGTGTGTGAGTCCCAGCAAATCAGACTTCTGCAGATTAGCAATACGAGACCGCCAGCTCACTTCCTGTGCAAAAATATAGAAATGGATTATTATTATTAATGAGACATAAGTAAATAGTATGGTTTAATAATATAGAATTTATAATTCTAATTTTATTTCTTGTTTGATATATTAATAATAGTGCTGTCAGACGATTCATATTTATTAATATTAATATTTTATTAACTAATATTATCCAAAGTTTTTGCTTACATGTATGGCTACTGTGTATATATATATATATATATATAAATAAATAAATAAATGCACACCCATGCATGTATATATTTTTAAAAATGTTACACGTTATATATTACATTTATTTATATATAATATAAATTATATGAATATAAATATAGACATGTAAATACACACAGGTTTCTCAAACACTCTTCCTTTGCTATTTTTCAGGCATCAATTCAGTTGTTCAGTTTCAGAAAGTACTAGAACATCAAAAATAAAATGACACACTTGACCTTTAACCTTTAATACTTCTGACTGGTTTATCTCTCTGAACAAATGCAGATATTTGGATTAAACTCAACCTTTCTCACCCCTTCCTCTGCCTTCTTTTGCTTCGCTTCTTTCTCCTCCTCCTTGCCCTTGTTTTCCGTCTTCATTGTCTTCTCCGCTTCCTGCAGGTCTGTGAGAGTAACACCCTGAAGAGCAAACACAGCGGTCACACGGAGATGTCTGGACTCCAGCTGCGCACAAACGTAAAACCGCTCGACACACATGTTTACCCTGTGTTAAGGTCAGAGCTCAGGGTTAAAGGTCACACAGCCATTGACTGTTCAATGCATATTCCACCCGGTTTCCCAGCACTTCTGAGAAAGCACCCAGAGCTGGATCTATCACTGTGATATCACTGGTTTCTCATTTACCTGTCCATAGATGTTACATAAAAACATTGTGTGCTTGGTTGATTTACTTGTCAAACAGATCAATTTTGGCCAATTTTTTCAGTTTAAATACATGTTTTAATGTGAAAAGCACTGTTACTTTATTACTGACACATTGACTGACCTGTGTGGAGCGCCTGGACTGACGAGCATGTCTGGATCGGGCTTTTCTCTGAGCTTCTGCTTCCTCGTCACGCACTGGAGTCAGATAGGACCTACACACACAAACACAAGCCTCAGCCAAATAAAACAATAAAAACATATCTAAAACTAGTTTGGAGCTGGACCAACTGGTCTAGATGAGTTAGACAACCAGATGCTATACCTTGATTTAGATATTTATAGCTGGTCGACCATCCTGTACCAACAATAAACTGATAATCAAATATTATAATATAAATTAAACTGATTATTGTATTATTATAAATTAGTATTAAATATAAATAATTTTTCTTATTCAATTTGAAAATATAAAAAAAGAAAAATAAATGATAAATATTCATAATTGAATAATTTATATTATTTAAAAAAATTATATATATAAATTAAGTAGTGCAGTCAAATCAATTAATCATCATTAATCACATGCAAAATAAAAGACATGTCTCTATATTTAAGAAATATGTCATTTATATATAGATTTATATAACATAAATCAAAGAAATATGAATATGATATACATATAATTGTTTATTAAATATATACATGTATGTGTAACACAATTATTATGTAAATATCACATTTTATTTTTGATGCGGTCAATCGTGATTAATCTATTTGACAGCACTAAAATTAATCTACAGTAAATTATGTAATTTATTATTATTAGAGAGATTTTGTGCAGCAAAAAATGTCATTCAGTGTAACAATCTTGTCAGGCATATTTACAACAAAAATCATTTTTTAAAAGATTAATTACTTTTCCCCCTAATACTTTTTTAATTTTTTTAATATCCTAGGTTTTGCCCATTTGTCAGTAAGATTTATTTTATCATTTAAAACAAACAAATTCAATATGCTTCCTTACTCTTTTATACATTTATACATGACACGAGTCAGAATAAGCATGTTTGAATTTTTGACATAAATATTGTGTTACACTGAATGACAATATAACATTATTTCAACCACATTTTGAATTTTTTTTCTTCAAAAACGTATTTGAATCATTAAAAACAACACCTTTTTACTTACATTTAATATGCTTTCTAAGGACATAAAATTACTTTTGTGCAAACATCTTAGCGTCTTAGACCCATAAACACACACACACATCATTCATATTGTTTTAAGAAAGTACATGGGTCAAGAGTCACTTCAGGCTAGTATGAGGTGTTTTTTCCAGCAGGACGGAGGTTTATGAGCGCTCAGTCGTGTGGAGATCATCACACACTCACTTGCGTCTCTGTTTGGTCTCTGGCTCGCCTGATGTGGTTGTCGTGGTTACAGAGTTTGAGACGGGCTCCTTCTTCTCAGCCTCTTCCTGAGCCGACCTGCGAGAGACACAAAAGATCATACATATGCAACAGAGACCCAGTCAAATCCCGCGCGATCGGAGACACACGCACCTCTGAGCCAGCAGATTACTGAGGCGACTCAGTCCAGAGGTTGCCGTGGTTACAGAGGTCACTGAAGGGTCGTCGAGTCTCCTTCCATAAGACGAGCTGCGAGGTAACGAGGGGTTCGGAGCCGACACTTCAGCGCTGGACTGGCTGTTCAAGCGGCGCGTGTACGAAGAGCTGCGGCTCAACAAGCTACACAGAGAAGATGGATGAGCTCAGAAGACTCTCAGAGCAGGAAGTAGTCTTTGTGTTTCCTGTGTCTCTTACCTGCTGGTGTTGTCGGGGTTAGTGCTGGTGTCACTGATGCTGAAAAGGCGTCTGGACGGAGTGGGCTGAACACGGGCCAACCTGGGCTCCTGAACACAGGAAATGACAAAGTCTTAATTTCTTAAAAAACTGTTTAAAAAAAATTATATTTTTGTCTAATAGGCCTTATCACACATTATATTTAATATATAAAACGTGTCAACTGAAAAAAAAATTTCTATTGTAAAATTAAATAGATTTATTGATATAATTACAGTGCCATAAAATTCCTGTGCATACCCATACAGTACATATATTATGAGTGTATACCTTATTGTCAGATTCAGAGCTCAGTCTGGGACTGGATGCAGAGCGTGTCATTCCCAGATTAGTCTCGGGGTCCTTGAGGGCCTCAGTGGCTGGATCAGTGGCCCCGGCCGAGCCCAGAGTCACAGAACTTCCTGCTTTACGTAAAGACGTCCTCCAGGAACCTGGAGCCTCTGTCACCGGGGGCCGGACGGGTTCAGCCTACAAGTAAACCACACGTTATATTATTATTAAAAAAACATTTAAATACTGTACATTATTGTTAACTTATACGTTCATATGTATAAGGGCTGGGTGGTTATGATGGTTCTTTTTTGATCCACGTTATACTATATTCTATTTTATAAAGTTTAGTGCTGTAAAATGTTTGATCGCATCCAAAATAAAGGTTTTTGTTTACATAATGTGTGCGTGCTGTGTATATTTATTATGCATAAACATAATGTAACTACATATTTTGAAAACATTTACATATATTTACATGAATTTATATTAATATAATTCATGTTACATACTGTATATATTTTATATATAAAATATTTTTGTCCACATACATACATGTAAACAAAAACATTTATTTTGAATCTGATTAATCATTTGACAGCACTTATTCTATTAGACTTTCATTTGAAATAAAACAAACCCTAAACTTAATTTTTCAGAAAGTTGCCAAAGCAAGATTTCTCATTTTCATTCAGTTTAACTTGACATACTAAAAAAAAACTACACAGACATAGTAAAAACTAATGAAAAATGATTATAAAAAAATACTAAAACTTTAGTTAAAGAGAAAAAAAATAACAAAAAACTAAATATGAAACATTTATAAATAAAATAAATATTATATTATACTATATCATATTTTCACAATTTATTTTTTACAACAAAATTCGAATAAATTCATTAAAATTTGTAAATATAGCCACAGCTATAATTGTTTTTTGTTTTGTTTTGATTTTTGTGATACTTTTATTATCATCATCAGACATTGAAATCATTTTTTGGCTGCTCAATTTGCTTTTAGTGTCAATATGAACTGATTTGTGACTATTTTAGTATATATTAGCACTCTGTAATACAGAAAATGTTTTAAATAGCCATGCCGTAGAGGAAATGTGTCAATTTCATCAAATCAAGATTTGCCAAATTTTTGGATATACAACCTCTAAACAACATAAAATTTTCTGCAAACTGGCTGAAAAACAGAAAAGAAAAAAGAACATGACTTGACTTTGAAGTAGTTTAACATTAGCAGTTGTCTGGTCACCTTTTTAACCTGGTTAAGGGCAGTGCTGGTCACAGAGCTCGCTCCGGGCGCTGCATTGCGTTTGTTGTTCAAGTTGTTGATCATTTCTCGAGTTTTTGCTTTTTCTAAAGAGATACAGGGGAAAAAAAAATCATCAGTTGGCTAACGTGATCTTTGATTTTTGAAACAAAACTGGGTGGAGTTTGGTCACCTGACTCAGCGTCACTCTCTGATTCGCTCTCCTCCTCTGAACTGGAGCTGCTGGAGGGTTTGGATTGGCCGGCTGAGCGCGTCGACTCGTCCTCTTCCTCTTCTGTGGGCGGAGTCTGGAGTGAGGGCGGAGCATGCTTCTCTCGCTCATGCAGGGTAATCTTCTCTTTACTGCTCATACGAGAAATGGACGTCCTGCAGGTGACATGAAGATCAGCCAATCAGAGAGAGCTGAGAATGAGTCATGTGACGTAACACTATATACTGAACATTCACAATATTCGATAATTAATCGGTCTTTGATTCACTTGCTTCATTGCTGAAAAATAATTGTGAAACTATAGTCAATCAACCTGGGTTTTGTCACACAGGAAGTAATGCGTAATCAGAAACTGTGTGTGATGTTACCTGCGAGGGCGAGTTTGCACCATGGAAACAGGTGGGCTGGTCTCAATGACGGGTGTCTGAATCTTCTGTCTCTCTGAACGCATCTTTAAGAGATAAAAACAACAAGCTGCTTATTAATAATTCAACATCAATTCCAAAAATAATTCAATTATAACTATCCCATAATATTTTATTTTAGCATAAATAAGGGTAAATCTGAAACAAATAGTCAAGAATATCATATATGACCACAAAAAAATTAAATAAATAAAGAATAATAATTATAATAATAATAATCTACAGTACTTATTTGTATTTTTTTCCCCCCATTTCTTCAGTTTATTTTAGGTTTTTTGTTAGTAATTTTTTTTTTTTTAATTATGAATTTATTTGATGATAAATAAGGGTAAATCTCACGGAAACTGTCAAAAACATGCAGGTCATACACCAAAATAAAAGAAAATTATTTATATTCTGCATGAAGAAAATGAAGAATATTTGCCTTTTTACATTTATATATCAATTAATAATTATATTTAATATAATATTTAATATAATAATTATTATTATTATTATTAGTATCATCATTTATTATTTGAAAACTGTGACGTTGCGGAATTCACTTCTTTGATAAATAATTAGTCATATAACAAGCTAGAATAGAAATAGAAAAGAAATTCTATTATACATGAATAAAATGAAGCATTTTACCTTTTTACACACAAATATTTTGTTTCAAAAGATTTGTTATATTATAGTATTTATATATCAAAAAAATTATACATTCAAAAAACAGCCATTATAACTGTAAATAAATAAATATATATATATATATATATATTAATTTACACACCTTTCAAATATTTGTAAATATATTTATTAATTTATGTATACATTAATATTGATTA